>PVIC010039235.1:0-17220 GCA_004025085.1 Thryonomys swinderianus
AAAAAAAAAAAAAAAAAAAAAAAGATCAACCCCCTCAAATTTAAAGACCCAATTCAAAAATGGGCAACTGAAATGAACACTTTCCAGAGGAAGAAGTAAAAGCTGTCAAGAACCATATGAAGTAATGCTCAACATCTCTGGTCATTCGAGAGATAAAGATGAAAACAACACTAAGATTTCATCTCACTCCACAAAGAATGGCTGCTATCTCGAAATTAGCCAGCAACAAATGCTGGCAAGGCTGCAAAGAAAAAGGAACACTATCCATTTTTGGTGGGAATATAGACCGGTAGAATCTCTATGGAAGTCAGTGTAGAGAGTCCTAAAAAAAACTAGGACTAGAGCTCCCATTTGACCCTGTTATTGCCCTGCTAGGAATACACACAAAAGAATTAAAAGAATCATATCATAGGGACATATGTGCACTCACATTCATAGCAGCTCATTTAGTGATAGCTCAATCTTGGAAATAACCCAAATGGCCATCAACTGGAGACTGGATAAAGAAGACGTGGGGTTTTTTTATAAAATGGAGTATTACTCTGCCTTAAAGAATGATAAGTTTGAGTCATTAATACTCAAATGGACATATCTTAAGGACATACTCATAAGTGAAATAAATAGGTCACAGATGTGTAAATATTATACCTGTTCTCTGGTATGAGAAACTCAATATGTTAATGAGTTCTAGAATGTATGATGGATATTGTGAAATAGAAAATATTCAAAGGGAAATGTGGTGGAGGGGTAAGTAATGAAGGGTAAGAAAAAATGTGATGGTAATAAAAAGGGGAAAACAAAGCTTAGGAATTTAGGGTGTGAAAGGTTGTGGGGTAGATAGGAGAATGGGAAATAATGAGAATTAAATTGTGCCATATATTGGAACAAATTCTCAATATTGAGTGTGATCATGATGTGCATATACAATGTAGCAACAAATTTTTTTTTTTGAGACAGGGTCTTGCTTTGTAGTTCAGGCCGGCCCTCAGCTGACTATGTAGCCCAGGCAAGCCTCAACTTAGCAGTCCTCCTGCCTCTGCCTCCTAAGTGCTGGGATTACAGGCGTGAGCCACCACACCCGGCACTGTGGTATGTGGGATTGATTGCTGGTGGGCTGAGTCACCATGCCCAGCATTGTATGTTTTTACCGGTATTGAACTCAGGACCTGGCGCTTGCGTGGCAGGCACCAGAACCACTGAGCTAAATCTCCGGCCCCAAAAATTTTTTTAAAAGACAGAGGAGGAAGGAGAAAACTAAAATAAAGAGTAGGGGGAAGAATTCAGACAGATCTTGTCATTTTCACAAAAGTAGCTCAAAATAAATCATAGACCTAAATATAAAATGTAAAACTGTAAGACTTCTAGAATATATCATAGAAGAAAAATGTGATTTGAGGTTTGGAGATGATGTTTTGGATATCACATCAAATGCACAATCCATAAAAGAAAAAAACTGTTGAGATAGATATCATTTCTGTGCAAATACTTTCAAATGAGTTGTCTTAGTTACTTTTCTCATTGTTGAGACAGAACAGCCAACAGCCAAAGTTAAGGGAGGACAGGTTTCTTTGGCTCAGAGTTTGTAGAAGTTTCAGTCCTTAGCCACCTCCAAGGAAGGGTGGCATGGCAGACAAGCATCGCAGAGGAGAGCAGTTCACGTTGGGCAGAAGGTAACAAAGCAAACAAGAGACAAATCTCCTTTTGTCCCTCATATTGTATCCGGGCTCCCAGGTTTAGGGCAGTGCCAAACCAATCAGTGGACTGATTTAGTAATCATCCACCCTTAATCCTAGCCCTGCACCATGAAATAATCACACACACTCTAGATCCAGCCATTCTGAAAAATCTCCACCTATGACTGCATAGGCTTTGGGAGGACATCTAGACACAGCCATAACAAAAATAAAAAGATAATCCACAGCAGGATGTGGTAGTTCATGCCTGTAATCCCAGCACTCAGAAGGCAGAGGCAAGAGAATTGCTGTAAATTCCAAGCTTGCCTGGGCTACATAGTGAGCTCAGGGCCAGCCTGAACTACAAAGCGAGACCCTGTCTCAAAAAAAAAAAAAAAAAAAAGATGAAAAGATAAACCACAGACTGGAAGAAAATATTTTCAAAAACATGTATTTGATTAAAGATTTGATTCCAAAACATACAAATAGTTCTTAAACTATACAATAAAAAAGCAAACAACATAACTAAAAATGAGCAAAAGATATTAACAGACTAAGAAAGATATGCAAATAGCACATTCATCATATGTCATTAGGGAATGATAACTTAAAACAGCAATGAAATATTACTGTACACATATGAAAATGACTAAAATTCAAAAGAAGCAAATATTAGGCTGGATGAGGTGCCACAGGAACTCTCATAGTAAGAATGCAAAATATTGCAGCAATCTTTCCAAGCAATCTGAGTTTCAGGAAAAACAAAGCACACTTTTACCAGATAATCCAGTAATTACTTTCCTGAGTATTTACCCAAATGAACTGTAAATTATGGCCACACAAAAACCTGCACATATGTATTTACAGAAGTTTATTCAAAATTCAGAAAACTGGAAGAAAAAATATATTTTAAATACATGAAAATAAAAAATGTGCATTCATACATCAAAATTATTCAACCATAAAAAGAAATGAGCTATCAATTCTTACAACATAGGACCTTAAATGCATATTGCTAAGCGCAAGGAGCCAATGTAAAGAGGCTGCAAATTGTGTGATTCCAGCTATGTGACATTTTGGAAAAGGCAAAACTAAGGGACAATGAAAAGATCAGAGATTCCCAAGGACTGAGGGGGAGAGAGGGAGCAGGAAAATAAAAATTAATTTGTGAAGTACGGGGAATTTTTAGGAGAAAAAAACCTACTGTGTATAATACTGTACTAAATACACCATGTTATCTATTCCACCAAGCATAACACTGGGTCTAGTGGACTTAACCTTATTTTCTACTGTAAATTTGTTCTTTAGCATAACAGTAGTCAGCTGTACATCTTAGTACCTTTCCCTGAGGTATACAGAAACCTATCTATGTGTTTACCCACTTGGTAGGATGAGTGGCAATATGTATACATGTGTGAAAAAACAGAATTTTTTGAGGGGAAAGAATAAATATGATTTGGAAAGAAAATCAAAGAGCATGTATATAAGGGGTGGGAGTTGTGGGTAGGTAGGGATGTGGGTTAAAAATTAAAATTAACTTGTGTCATATACTGGTACAAATTCCCCAATGTCATCTGTGATTGTGAGCTATGTATCAAGTATACTAATAAATATCTGAAAGAAAAAAAAAACAGAATTTTTTACCCAAATTATGCTTGAGCTAAGTGGCTTTGCATCTGCTTACCCAAGCATCACAGAGGGTCTAACAGACTCACGCCACTCAAGGATTTGGGTGTTTTTTAAAGTTTTCTTTTGCTATTTGTGGTAGAAGTGGTGCACCATGAAAATACAACAGCACATGAAAAAACAGACTTGCAAGTTTTGGAGGAGGTCAAATATTAATCCTCAGATTGCTCTAGCATGGATGATGATGATCCATTATTATAAAATATATGTTTTCATAACAGAAGAGTGGTGTCGGTATATGATAATGGTGAATACTTTGACACTGGCCATGTGAGCCAAAGTTCCTGTAACAGTGAAATGGACCAAGAATTGACTCATAGAGACATGAGGAATGCTTGTCTCCTTGATTCAGATGATGAACCAAACAGTAATGTGAATACATATTTGAGTAGTCAAAATGTTACAAAATGGCCATCCAGATGGAAGAATCCAATGTTAGAATTAGTTCCAAAAATATAGTGGGAGGCTTGGCAGGAGTGAAGTGTATTGGACAGAATGGTAGCACTACCATTCAGTGTTGGAAATTGAAGCACAAAATTCTATAAGATACTGGGAAGTACACAAAGGCTGAAATGCAAGTAAATTTTTCTGTATACCTCCATAGCCATATTTAAAAATGTATTAAATGTAGTATCTCACTAGGTGAACTGAAAGTATTCATAATCTGCTGTACTTAGGAGGGATTTCTCATGGTAATCACAGGAATGTAAAAGACTTATGGAAAGGGAATTGGTGGAAAAAATGGCTTAAAAATATAGGCCCTTACCAGACATGGTGTCTCATGCCTATAGTCCCAGAACTCGGGAGGCAAAGGCAGGAGGATTGCTGAGTTCAGGGCTTGCCTGGGCTACATAGTGAGCTCAGGGCCTGCCTGAACTAAAGAGCAAGACCCTCTCTCAAAAGAAAAACAAAAACAAAAACAAAAAATGTATGCCCTTGTAGATGCAAAGACTTATTTTGCTTTCAATTTAGACATTTATCCTGGAACTCAGCCATTTTGTCATGTGCCTTTATGACAAAATTGATATTATGCACTCCAGGCTACTAAAACAAATCCATATTTGTATAGTAATAAACCAAATGACATTGTGAATAGACTTATTTCTCACATCTCCCAAACTAATAAGAATGCAACATCTGGTTTATCAGTTTCCAATTGATGTTGAGTTTGTTAACAGAGCACAAGTTGACCAAAACAGAAACTGTACACAGAAACAAAGCAGAAATTCCAAAAGAAATGCTGTAGTTTCAAAACAGAATTGCATAGTACAATCCTTGGATTTCAGAAAGATTTACATTGGCCTCATATATGATAAAGAAAAACAAACTGGTACCACTGATGTCAATTGTGCATCATGATGAAAATATTGACAGAGAAACACTGGCAAAACAGAAGACTGATATGGAAACTTTCTACAAGTAGAAATTTTGCAATAATTTTTGCAACAATTTTGATGTCACTCAAAACATAAAGCATTGGCCAATAGTTGTGTTTTACTTGATCCTAACTGTCTGGCATAAATAAGATTGTATTTAACTAAAGCATTATATTATCAATAATAACTCATCAATGACAACAAATGTATCATACTAATGCAGATATTATAATAAGAAAGATAATTGTAATATAGTGGTAAAGAGAGGGCATATGGAAATTTTACAAAGAAAATAACAAGTACAAAATATCACAGATAATTTTTTTTGGAAGATAGGGACAGGAACTCATAGAGATCTATATCAGAAGAAAGCCAAAGTGTTTCTATCCAAGGAAATGCCTCCCTCCAAAAAAATTGTGGAGCACACTGGTGAGCTGATGGGTGAACAAGCAGGCACAGCATCACAAAAACCTAGTATGACAACAGAAAAACCAAAAAGATTTCAACTGTGCCCTACAAGCAATGACAAAAAAACAAAACATGCTATGAGTGTGATATTTGTGTATAGAATATGCAATTTTTATGTATGAAAATTGCCTTGAATGTGAAAGTGGACATGAACATTATTTTTGTGGTAAACTTTTGTTTGTGTTTACAGTGACTACTGTGGGGAGCCAGCAGGAGCCAGGAAGACAGCAAGCAGAGTTGTAAAGCCGCCCTCTACCTGATAAACCAGGAAGACAGAAAGCAGACTTGTAAAACAGCCCTCTAGCTGATGTGCCAAGATTCCGGAAAGTAAACTTGGAAAGTAAGATAAAGATAGACAAAGCCTGCGGTCGGAGTCTTCCCCCTTCTGTAAAATTCCCCCTTTACTCCCTGCCCTATATATGTTACCGCTCTACTTGCAATAAACGAGACTTGATCAGAAAGCCTGTCTTGTCCCCATCCTTTTGCGCCCTCCTATTCCTCCCCTTGGTTCCCAGGTATGAGCTCCTGTTGACTGTCCCGCAGGCCGGGACAACTGGTACCCAACAGTGGGGCTCGATCCTGCACTGCCACGGTGTTGAGCGTTGTCCTTAGAAGAGTGAAGGCCGGCCGGCCGACGCAGATATTGGTCACTACGACACCACCCGAGTCGCTGGGAGATCTGAGGTAAGTGGACAACACCTTGATGGAATTGTAGGAATAAAGCTCTAGTAGTTTATTTTCAAGAGATAAAGGCTAGAAGATTTTCGGGCGCATAAGGGTAAGGAATCTATTGTTTTTTTTACTTTAAAAAAATGGGACAAGAAATTAGCATTCAAGAGAAATTTATACAGGGTCTAAAAGACTCTCTCAGATTGCGGAGGGTCAAAGTCAAAAAAAAGGACTTAGTTCATTTTTTCAAGCTTCTGACAGATATCTGTCCCTGGTTCCCACAGGAAGGTACAATAGATTAAAAAAGATGGGAACGTGTGGGGAACGCTCTTAATGATTATTACAGGGTTTCAGCCCAGAAAAGGTCCCCGTGACTGCCTTTGCCTATTGGAATATCATTTATGAAACCTTGAAATTCCGTCATCGTGACGAAGACGTCCAACAGGTGGTAAAAGAGGGAGAGTCTTTCCTAAAAAGGGAACTCAGCCGTAGTTATTCTTCCCTGGAATTAGGCCCCCACCCACAAGAGAGGGACTCTGCTTCTATAACCATGCCCTCCGCTGATGAAGAACCTACTTCGCCCCCTCTTGCCTCACAGAGTTTGCCCTCACCTGACAAGGTTGACTCCTCGACTTCCCCACAATGCCCGCAAAGGCTTTATCTGTCTTTGAAGGCCTTTCACTCTGAAATTAGGCATAACAATGATGATGAGTTAACTCCTGAGGAGAAAGCTCCTCTGGAGGAGGAAGCGCCAGACATCACAGTGAGGATGGGCTGTCACCCTCACCTCAACCCCCTCCATATCATGTCCAGATGCCCCTTTCTACATATGAGGCATCAACAAAAAGAGAAGATGGTCTACCTAGGGACATTCCGTCTCAAAAAGAGTTGGCTCTTCATGTTCAAAGGCTCCGCCAGACTCTCCAACTTAAAAGGGAAGAGCTAGAGTTATTAGAGCAGTTTCGAAGGCTAGATGCAGATTTGACTTATGGCAAGGCTACCACCCAAACCCCCTCCCGTGTTCCAGCCCCCACTCCATCCTCTGGGACCGCGCATAGGAAAACTTTTCAGTCGTCACCTTTCGATCTTTTCCCAGTTGTTGAAACCCCTGCTCAGGGTGAAGACGGTGAAGGGGAGGGAGATCCTGTCAGTGAATATAAGCGCCTGGGTTTCAAAACTTTAAAAGAGCTGAAATCAGCTGTAGTTCAATATGGCCCTGTCGCCCCTTTTACACTCACCATACTGGACACCTTGGGGGATCTCTGGCTCACGCCAAATGATTGGTACCACCTTGCAAGAGCCACTCTCTCAGGGGGAGAATTTGTTTTATGAAAGTCTGAGTTTTCTGAGGCCTGCAGGGAAACCGCCTGATGTAACCAGGAAAATAATAGAGGGGGAGTAGTCTGGACTTCAGAAATGTTGCTTGGGGAAAAACCTTATGATACTAATGATAGCCAGAGTGAGTACCCCTCCGGGCTATATGCTCAGATACAAAATGCTGCAGTTAAAGCCTGGAGAAAACTACCTCAAAAAGGGTCGGCTACCACATCCCTAACAAATATAAGACAAGGACCTGATGAGCCTTATCCTGACTTTGTCAGCGCCTTACCAGTGCTGCTGAAAAAATCCTAGGAGCGAGTTCGTTAAACAATTGGCCTTTGAAAATGCTAATTCTCTTTGCTGAGATGCTATCCGTCCTCACCGAAGGAGGGGCACTCTTTCAGACTATATTCAGCTCTGTTCAGATATAGGCGCCACATCGCCTAGGTTTAGCCATTGGTGTTGCTTTAAAAAACGTCATCAATGTTTCTTCACCGCAGGGCAAATGCTTTAATTGTGACCAAGGAGGACACCTTGCAAAAAACTGCCCTGCACCCAAGCAAAACAAAGGCAGGCCCCTTGGCCTCTGTCCAAGATGCAGGAGAGGGAAATATTGGGCTGCTCAATGCCACTCTAAGACAGATGTTTCAGGAAACCCTTTGCCCCCCAACCAGGGAAACTTCTGGTGGGGCCAGCCCCAGGCCCCGACAGGCAACCACAACTTTGGGGCGATTCAGTTTGTTCCACAGGCCTTCAACAATCATGGGCCATTACAGAACTCTTCAGAACTACCTCAGGCAGGACAGGATTGGACCTCTGTGCCACCTCCGACACAATACTAACGCCCGAGATGGGAGCCCAGCCTCTGCCTACTGGCATGCTTGGCCCTTTACCCCCTGATTATTTTGGACTATTGTTAGGCAGGCACAGCCCTGTAATAAAAGGCCTGCACATCTACCCCGGGATCATAGACAACTCCTTTAAGGGTGAGGTGAAGGTTATGGCTTCCGCAAAAGAATCACTCATGACCATCCGTCAAGGGCAGAACATAGCACTGTTACTTCTTTTGCCTCTGAAGCCTCAGCCTAAACAAAACAAAGGCCATACATCTTTGGACACCTACTGGGTTGAAAATATTTCTCCTCGCAAACCCATGCTAAAATTAAAATTTGATGGAAAGAGCTTTGAGGGCCTTATTGACACAGGCACTGATGCAACTATAATTAGGAAGGAGGATTGGCCCAGGTCTTGGCCCCTCACTGCCAGCCTCACCCAGTTGCAAGGCATAGGCCAAAGCCAAAACCCTGAGCGGAGTACTAAATTGTTAATCTGGGAAGATGAAGAACGTACTTCAGGACATGTCCGCCCATACGTGCTCCCTGGACTTCCAATCACCTTATGGGGACAGGATATATTGTCTCAAATGGGACTTATGATGTTTAGCCCCAACAAGGTTGTTGCTTCTCAAATGTTAAGCCAGGGTTTCCTCCCCGACAAGGGCTAGGAAAAAATGCGCAGGGTGAAAAAGATCTGATTCAGGTTACACAGAGGCCTCCACGGTTAGGTCTGGGAAATTTAGCCTAGTGGTCACTGACAAGCAAGCCTGCACCCCATGCAGATCAGATAATTTGGAAGACTAGTGAACCTGTTTGGGTGGATCAGTGGCCACTCAGTTCAGAGAAACTATCCGCTGCCGAACAGTTAGTGCAGGAACAACTTGCAGTGGGACATATTGAGCCTAGCAACTCTCCTTGGAATACACCCATTTTTGTCATTAGAAAGAAATCTGGGAAGTGGAGGCTTCTTCAGGACCTCAGAGCAGTCAATAAAACCATGGTTCTGATGGGAGCCCTCCAGCCAGGCCACCCCACCCCTGTAGCTATTCCCTCCGGGTATCTAAAAATTATAATAGACCTTAAAGATTGTTTCTTTACTATCCCTTTACATCCTGCAGACCGCCAACGCTTTGCCTTTAGCTTGCCTAGGGTCAATTTCACAGGCCCAGTGAGAAGGTTCCAATGGAAGGTCCTTCCTCAGGGGATGGCTAATAGTCCCATGCTTTGTCAAAAGTTTGTAGCCTCAGCCATCGACCCCGTCCGGGTACAATGGCCCTCTCTCTATATCATTCGTTATATGGATGACATCCTTATAGCTGGTAATAATGGAAGAGACCTCCTCCTCTGCTGCAATCTTCTTATTCATAATCTGGCTAACAAGGGATTGCAAATAGCCCCAGATAAGATCCAACTAAAAGACCCATACACCTACTTAGAGTTCCAACTCCAGGGTCCTCTCATAAAAACCCAAAAGATTCACTTGAGAACAGGGCACCTCGCCACATTAAATGACTTTCAAAAATTGCTTGGGGATATAAACTGGGTCAGGCCCTACCTAAAGCTAACTACGGGAAAACTCAAACCCCTATTTGACATTTTAAAAGGGGACCCAGACCCAAAATCCCATAGGTTTTTAACCCCTGAAGGGAGATCTGCTTTAGCTAAAGTTGAGGAAGCCATAAAACAACAGTTTATCACGTTTGTTGATTATTCTAAACCCCTCCTGCTCATTATCTGTGCCACTGCACATACCCCTACTGCAGTATTCTGGCAAGCAGCCCCACTACTGTGGGTCCATCTCCCCTCCGCCCCGGGGAAGATGATAGTGCCCTATTACCATGCAGTGGCTGAGCTAATCATCCTGGGAAGGGGGCACAGTAGACAATTTTTTGAAAAAGATCCTGACATCATTATTCAGCCATATTCAAAATCTGAGCTCGATTAGCTTTTTCAGACCACAGACTCATAGCCAATTGCCTGTGCTTCTTTCCCTGGGCTATTAGACAATCATTACCCTGCTAACAGGTTGCTTCAATTCCTAAAAACTCACCGGGTTGTTTTCCCAAAAAATACTTCTCTGTAGCCAGCCCTTGCCTGAAGCCTTAACAATTTTTACAGACGGCTCCTCATCAGGAAGGGCCGCCTTTACTGTTAACAATCAGACCACCGCTTTTCAGACAGATTACACCTCTGCCCAACTTATGGAGTTGTCTGCAGTCCTCTCCATCCTTAAACTCTTTCCCGATAAGCCTATAAATCTTTACACCGACAGTGCTTATGTAGCTCAGTCACTTCCCCTTTTAGAAACTGTTGCCTTTATTAAACCAACTTCTACCGCTATAAAACTTTTCTTAGAAGTACAATTGGCTATTCAATCCCGTAGCTGCCCTTTTTATATAAGACATTTAAGAGCCCATGCAGGCCTCCCAGGCCCTCTTTCTGAAGGAAACGTGCAAACCGACCTTGCTACACAAAAACAATTGCTATTCCTGGCTTCTATTGTTGATGAGTCCCAAAAGGCTCACTCCCTACATCATCTAAATGCCCAAACCTTAAGACTTAGGTTCAAAATCACAAGAGAACAAGCCCAACAAATAGTCAAACAATGCCCCGCTTGTGTTACCTTTTTACCCACTCCTCACCTAGGAGTCAACCCTAGGGGCATTGTCCTCAATAAAATTTGGCAAATGGACGTTATTCACATCCCAGAATTTGGCAATCTCAAATACCTTCACGTTACTATTGACACCTTTAGCGGGTTCATTTTTGGTACTGTTCAGACCAGTAAAGCTGGCAAGCATGTCATCGCACATGTGCTTGCCTGTCTCGCCACCATGGGGAGACCTAAAATCCTCAAGACTAATAATGGATACACTAGAAATAACTTCCAGTCATTTTGTCGGGCACTACAAATAAAACACGTGACTGGCATTCCCTACAACCCCCAAGGGCAAGGGATTGTCAAAAGAGCCCACCAAACACTCAAAAATACCATCAATAAGTTAAAAAAAGGGGGAGCTGTATCCTATTAAGGGATCCCCAGAAATGTGCTTGCCCATGAACTATTTGTGCTGAATTTTTAAAATTTGGATGCAAAAGGAACATCAGCGGTGGATTGCCTGTGGCATCCCTCTACGCAAGATGATTATGCTTCAGTCATGTGGAAAGACCCCCTGACTACCAATGGTATGGGCCAGACCCAGTACTCATATAGGGCAGAGGCTCAGTGTGCCTGTTTGACCATAAGGAAAAAGCAGCCAGATGGCTGCCTGAGCGGCTTGTAAAACAAGTCGATGTTGACCTCACCTCCAGGGAATAAAAGGGAACCCCTGAGAAGCTTTCCCCTGTGTTCAATTGCAGATGCTGCTAACAGGAATCATCCTCACCCTGCTGGGATGAGTCGCAGCTGCCCACAGCCCCCATCAACCAGCTAAACTGACATGGCAAGTTATCACCTTCAGCGATGGACAAGTCATCAACAGCGCCACCACAGAAGCCCCTCCAAATACGTGGTTTCCTGATCTTGGGTTTGATCTTGTCTCGGTCATGGAGCCTAGGCCTGCCAGGTACCCTCCTAGCCAAGGAAGGGTAGACTTTTACGTCTACCCTGATACTCAAGGAGACAGAGAAAGAGCAGGGAGGTGTGGAGGTACTGAGTCATACTATTGTGCCGCCTGGGGCTGTGAAACACAGGGGAGCTGGAAGCAGTTGGACAAGGAAGCTTTGATAGAGGTGCACCGAGACCCCAGATTTACGAGCAACTGCCCAGAGTATTCAAGTTCCGCCAATACTCGGGCTGGGGGCTAACTCGGTACCGGTCTAGAAGGCCCTGCAATCTGCTCACAGTCAGATTCACGGATAAAAGAAAACAGGTAGACTGGGGTATGGGAAGAAATTTTGGCATCAGACAGCACCTAACCGGTACAGATTATGGGGGAATATTTTGGCTCAGATTTAAAGCCGAACCCCTGCCAATCTTGGCAGTAGGACCCAAAGCGGCCCTACCACCCCCTGCGGGGCCCGTTAACCCCATAAGATCCAGTCCCCTCGCCCCTGCAGGTATCACTGCCCCATCCTTTTCTGTGACCTCAGACACTTTGCTGTCTTTTCCTGCTTCGGCTACCCCTGCCCCACTTAGCAGGGCACATAAGGCCAGAACCACTAAAGAGTCCCTGGTCGACCTTATTCAGCGGACTTTTCTTACCCTAAATCAGTCAGATCCTAATTTGACCAAATCTTGCTGGCTATGCTATGATGCAAACCCACCTTTTTATGAAGGCATTGCAGTCAACGGAGGTTATAACATCTCCTCCAGTCATTCCCAGTGCCGATGGACACAAGGGGCTGCCAGATTGATGCTTCAATCCATCTCTGGATGAGGGTTGTGCCTCGGAAAAGTGCCAGGCACACATCAACATCTGTGTAACCAAACCATAGACATAAAGGGACAAAATAAGTATGTTATTCCTCCCCCAAACTCTTGGTGGGCTTGCAACAGTGGACTGACCCCTTGTGTATATAGTAGCCTGCTCTACAATAGAACTGATTTTTGCATATTAGTACAATTGATTCCGTGCCTCACCTATTATACTGATAAACGATTTTCTCAAATCTGGCTCCCCCATAGTGATAAAGAACTTCTAAGACTAAAAAGGGAGCCAATCTCTGCAATTACCCTGTCGGTGCTTTTGGGCCTCGGGGGCCACAGGCACCGGGGTAGGAATAACTTCTCTTGTTCTTTCCAATAAATATTATTCAGAGCTTCAGGTGTCTATCAACGAAGACATTGAGCACCTAGAAAATGCGGTCTCTCACCTGCAAAAATCCGTAACAACCTTGTCTGAGGTAGTCCTCCAAAACCGCAGAGGGCTGGATCTGCTCCTACTTCAGCAAGGATTGTGTGCTGCTTTAAAAGAAGAGTGTTGTTTTTATATAGACCACTCTGGAGTAGTCAGAGATTCTATGGCTAAGGTACGAGAAGGACTAGAAAAAAGAAAGAGGCAAAGAGAGAGTGAACAAGGCTGGTTTCAGGGCTGGTTTGCCACTTCCCTCTGGCTGACCACTGTGCTCCCCTCCATTCTGGGCCCCTTTATAGGCTTGCTGCTCCTTCTGTCTTTCGGTCCATGGGCTTTTAGAAAACTCACAGATTTTGTCAAACAACAAGTTGATGCCGTGACAGCCAAACGTACCCAGGTCCATTATCACCGCTTAGATCTGGCGGACCAGGGATACACCGAAGATTATCCCTCTCTGTAGGAAGCCAACCGCTAATAACCAATTGCCAATGACGGGTAAGATTTTCTTGAGCAAAAATGGCCCCCATTCCAAGGCTGATAGTCAAGGACAGGTAAGGACACTCTCCAAACGGGACCAACCTAAAACAGGGTATGATCGCAAGACTTTTATGTGCCAATGACAGGTAAGGCCCAAAGTGCAAGAGTGCCAACCTAAGACAGGCACAGCCTAAGGGCAGTCTGCTGCTTTCATAGCCAAAATGCTCAAAGAAAACAACCTAAGACAGGCTTGGTGATGCTTCAGATAGCCCTAATGCTAAATTTTAAAAAGAAAGGTCTAAATTTTATAATAAGAAAGGGGGACCTGTGGGGAGCCAGCAGGAGCCAGGAAGACAGCAAGCAGAGTTGTAAAACTACCCTCTACCTGATAAACCAGGAAGACAGAAAGCAGACTTGTAAAACAGCCCTCTAGCTGATATGTCAAGATTCCAGAAAGTAAACTTGGAAAGTAAGATAAGGATAGACAAAGCCTGCGGTCGGAGTCTTCCCCCCTCTGTAAAATTCCCCCTTTACTCCCTGCCCTATATATGTTACCACCCTACTTGCAATAAACGAGACTTGATCAGAAAGCCTGTCTTGTCTCCATCCTTTTGCGCCCTCCTATTCCTCCCTTTGGTTTCCAGGTACGAGCTCCTGTTGACTGTCCCAGAGGCTGGGACAGACTACAGTAGTTTTTTATTTCTGATGTTATCTTTAAAGTTTTGCAGCAGCTGACATTGGTGTTTGTTCTGAATGCACAGAATATATTAAGAATTTAATACTTTATTCTATTGATATTTTATGTTCCTGTAACTATACATTGTATAATAATATTCTTATAATAATATATGAAACTCCTAACAAAACAACAAGACCAGCGAGATGTCAAGTATGTTCTACAAAAAAAGTCCAGGAAAGCAGAACACATGTGTTGTCCAAGTAAGCAATATATGTCTATGGAATGTGCTATTGTCATATGTGCTAACTGCCTCCTTAGGTGTGATAATTGAAGTAAACATTATTGTTTTGGAAAGTGCTATTGAAACTTTCACTATAGTTCATATAAGAATTTATTTGTGTTGTTCTTTTTTAGATTTAGTACACCAAAAAACAGTCAATGCTGAAAATTTCGATGACTTTTTAGAACTCAAAAATATGAAAAGATCAATATTTTTGTGATTCTTTTCCTGTTAACTTTCATTGTTTAATATAAGAGAACTCATAAAAATTAAAACTAATAATTCATCAATAGAAACATTCTAAAGAATAAATATTGGTCTGATAGACTTAATGTGCCTTTATGACAAAATTGGTATTATGCACTCCGGGCTACTAATTAAAAACAGAATTAAACAACAAAGATTGTATTTAACTAAAGAATTATATCATCAGTAATAGCTCATCAATGATAACAAATGTAATACACTAATGCAGATATTATAATAAGAAAGACAATTGTAATATAATGGTAGAGAGAGAGCATATGGAAACTCTCTGTACTACTTTCTCAATTTTTCTGTAAACCTACAACTGATCTTAAAGTATTAAGTTTAAAAGTAATTAATAAGAATTCTTCCAGAAAGAACACAGACATTGAACCTAGTAGGTAAAGACTTTCAGATCAACTATCTTAAAAGTTAGCTATACAACCCTGGCCCCTTTTAATTATACTTTCAAAATGATTTATTCTCTTTTAAAGGGGAAGTCCCTTTACCTCCATACCCAAAGTATTTGACCAGCCAGTTTGATTGTCTGAATTTTTTAAATAGTACTGGGCACTAAACCCAGAGCCTTAGCACTGAACTACACTACTAGTCAGTGTTTAATTTCTTTTAACCTTTTTTTTTTCTTTTTGGTACTGGGGATCGAACTCAGGCTCTTCTGCTTCCAAGGCAGGCACAGTACCACTTGAGCTAAACCCCTGGCTAGCTTTTTAAATGTTGAAACAAGGACTTACCAATCACTAAGATACCTGGGCCTGGACTTGGAATCCTCCCATCTCAGAATCCTAGGGCACCAGGATTATAGGCATATGCTACAATATCCAGCTTGATTATCTAAAATTTACAAAAGGGCAGCAGCAAGGACCCAATTCCAGAAACCACAAGGTATACTCAGGAGTTTATGCCAGTGTCCAAATTTATATCTACCTTAGCAGCGGCTGCAATTGGTGACTTTTCATGGCAAAAGGGCTCAAAAACCTATTTCTCTGCATCTTCTTGGAGTCATCTGACATTGGGCTAATTTTCTACCTCCGCTATGCAAATCTGATGTAAGTAAAATGGCAGCTGTGTTCTGCCAGAAACGTTACTTTTTATAAAAATAACCATTGAATAATAGATACATCCATCGTAAATTATAAACACCAGGTAGGGATCCTGAAATGTCAGGCATGGTCTGTTTGTGGCTTATGACTCTGAATGTTCACACCTGAGGAGAAGAAGACCTGGAGGGCCCAACAGATGATACCAGCACTGGGTAGACTTGCACATCCTCCACTCAGCTTGGCCACAGCAACAGGAGAAGAAAAGGATAGAGAAAAAGATGAGGCCTGGTCAGAAAGCTGAGCTACCTGTGGGTGGACAGCTACAATTCTATGACATATAACAGGAAACACATACTTAAGTAGGGTAAATTAGGATCAGAAATGAAGCTGAATTTGTGTCATGAGGAAGAACTAATGATTCCCATCACCTCCAGCAACTGGCCTGGACCAAACAAGCTACAGATGGTCCAGCTGAAATGGCAGCATTGTTCACAGAGCCATTTCTAGAGACAAAATTAATACAGGCCAAACCAGGTGTTTATGTCTGGGTGAGGGGTGATACGAACCACACAGGATCACAGTCCTCATGTCTGTAACTGGGACAAAGGAATGGGACCAAAACTCTGCCAAAGGGCATCAAGGACCAGTATGTATTCAAGAGTCAGTGTCATCCAGGCTCTGAGAAGTATCTATGGACCCACCCAGGTGACAAATGCTGGCAAGGCACTGTGCCATCCCATAAAGCTAGACAAGGCTCTGTGACCAGTATAACTCTCACAGTGGCATCTGAATTCCTGTCTTCATGACTTAATCACTGTCCAATATTCCCTACCTTCTAATACCCTCACACCAAAAAGTAAAGGAGGCAGAGTTTAACACATGGCAAATTGAAAACATCAAGTTGCTCCAGTTAACACAGAGACAAAATGAGAGGTGACAGCAAACTATTAAGAAGCAGATGGAAAGGCTCAAAAGGTATGTTAAGCTAAAACAGCTAGACATGAGCCAGAGGACCGTCTATCAGGGCCCAAAAGTCCTCCTCCCAAAACTTGAAATGCAAGATGGAATACTTAGCAAAAGAAGTGGTAAGAATTACTGCTAAGCTCCAACAAATATTGATAAGAATCTAGAAGCTACATTGCCAACAATAACAAGGAAATTGGCAGATGGTGACACACTACAGAGCATATTGAGATCCCTGTATATTTGAGGGGAAGCCAACAACTCAAGGCACTGTTAAAAAAATATGAGTCTAATCCCAGCACTCAGGAGGCAGAGACAGGAGGATTGCTGAGTTCGCGGCGGCTTGCCTGGGCACCACAGTGAGCTCAGGGCCAGCCTGAACTATAAAGCGAGACCCTGTCTCAAAAAGCACAAAAAAAAAAAAAAGAGTCCAAGTATTTATATTATAAAAGTAAGAGGAAAATTATTGGATAATAAAAAGAATTAATTCACTGAAAGGAAGAGCAAATGCTCAGGATGAAGAAACTTCAACCAACCAAGCTGTTCTCTGCAGGGAAACTGCACAGGGAGTAATTAGGAATTCCTGGGATTGTAAAATTTATCGTGATTAGCAACTCTATGATGACAATACATCAGTACATCAGAAGAGAGATAAGCATTTCCACAGAGGCTAAAATATTACTTCATAAA
>PVIC010039236.1:0-17228 GCA_004025085.1 Thryonomys swinderianus
TTTTTTTTTTTTTTTTTTTTTTTTTTTTTTTTTTTTTTTTTTTTTTTTTTTTTTTTTTTTTTTTTTTTTTTTTTTTTTTTTTTTTTTTTTTTTTTTTTTTTTTTTTTTTTTTTTTTTTTTTTTTTTTTTTTTTTTTTTTTTTTTTTTTTTTTTTTTTTTTTTTTTTTTTTTTTTTTTTTTTTTTTTTTAGGCAGGGTCTTGTTTGTAGTTCAGGCTGGCTCTCAGCTCACTATGTAGTCCAGGCAAGCCTGGAACTCACCAATCCTCCTGCCTCTGCCTCCCAAGTGCTGGGATTACAGGCATGAGATACCACGCCTGGCACTGTGGCATGTGGTATTGATGGCTGGTGGGTGTGAGTCACCACGCCCAGCATTGTATGTGGTTACTGGGATCAAACTCAGGACATTTTCACTTGTGAGGCAGGCACTGGAACCACTGAGCTAAATCTCCGGCCCTGTTCTTGTTTTATTATAAATGTGAAAACAACTTGTAGTTTTTTGTTATAACATTCTGCTCTTGTCTTTTATTTCTTCTTTTGTTAAATTTGAATCTTTATTGATACATTATATGTACACATCAGAATTATACTCGACATTGAGAACTTGTTCCAGTATATAATATGACTTATTTCTCATTTTTTCCCTTCTGCTGCCCATCCTACAGCTGCCCAACCCTATACATATGAGCTTTGTTTCTTTTTTTAACCACAATGGTTGCACAAGTCTGCAATCCCACCAACAGTGGAGAAGGGTTCCTTTCTCCCCACAGCCTTGCCAGCATTTATTGTTGGTTGGTTTTGCAATAGCAGCCATTCTTTGTGGAGTGAGATGAAATCTCAATGTTTTCATCTGCATCCCTCAAATGACCAGTGATGTTGAACATTTCTTCATATGCTTCTTGGCTGTTTTGACTTCTGCCTCTGAGAAGTGTCACAGATGCCTATTTTTGAATTGGGTCTTTAAACTTGGTGAGTTCAGTGTGGAGATTCCTCAGAAAACTAGAATTATAGGTCCCATTTGACCCTGCTATTCCTCTGCAAGGAATATGCCCAAAGGAATTCAAAGAATCATATTGTAAAGTCATCTGTACATCCATGTTCATAGCAGCTCAGTTTGTGATAGACTAATCTTGAAAACAACCTAGATGCCCATCAACTGGAGACTGGATAAAAAAGATGTGGGTTTAAAAAAAATAAAATGGAAATTACTCTGCCATAAAGAATGATAAGATTCATTCATTTATGTGCAAATGGCTACACCTTGAAGACACACTAATAGGTGAAATAAGTAGATCGCAGATATGTAAATACTGTATGTTTTCCCTGGTATGAGAAGCTGTAGATGTAAATGAATTCTAAAATGTATGATAGATTTTGTAAAATAGGAAATAGTCAAAGGGAATGTGGTGGGGGAACGTAATGAGGGAAAAGAATAAATATGATTTGGAAATTAAAAGAAATAGCATGTACATAAGGGGTGGGTGGTTGTGGATTGTTAGAGATATGGGTAAACATGAGAATTAACTTGTGTCATATACTGGTACAAATTCCCCAATGTCGAGTGTGATTGTGAACTGTATATAAAATGTACCAATAAAGAAGTCAATCAAAAAAAAAAGAAAAACTATACTACTTTGAAACAGGAAAATAAAGACAATATCAGAAAATAGAAAGACACCCCTTGTTCTTGGTTAGGAGAAACCCATAGATAGGAAATGGTTATACTTCCAAAATTATTACACAGATTTAATGTAGTCTGATCAAACATTAACAGTATATCTTACAGAATTAGAGGAAACAATCTTAAAATTTATTTGAAACCATGGTAGACCTAGAAGACTAAAACCAATTTTGGATAACAAAGGCAAGGCATGGGGGATTACAATCCCTGACCTGAAATTATACTACAAAACTACTATAATAAAAACAACATGGTACTGTAAGAAAAACAGACCCAAGGATCAATGGGATAATTTAGAAGATGCAGAAACAACTCCAAATATCCTCATTCACCTTATATTTGACAAAAAAGCCTATCATTTTCACTGGACAAATGATAGGCTTTTTAATAAATGATATTGGAATAACAGTCATTTCACATGGCAAAATTTAAAACTAGGCCCATATTTTTTTAACCATGCACTAAACTAATATAAAAATTCATCAAATATGTAAATATTACAACAGAAATACTAAATCTGCTGGAAGAAAAAAATAGAACTCTTGAAGACATAGATGTAGGCAAAGATTTTACGAACCAAATACATATCACACAGGAAATATCACAAAGAATCAACTGGTATAGCATGTAATTAAAAGCATTTGCACAATAAAACAAATCATCAACAGAGTAAAGACAACAACAGAATAGGAAAAAATTTTGCCAAGTGTCCCTCGAACAAAAGACTGATGTTTAGAATACATAAAGAACTGAAAAAAAAAATCAACTCCCCCAATTTAAAGACTTAAAAAAAAAGTACAAAAGGTAAATAAATGTACAAAAAAATGTTCAACATCACTGGTCATTCGAGAAGTGCAAATTAAAACAATACCGAGATCTTATTCCAGAAATTATGGCTATTACCAAGAAAACAACCAAGAACAAATGTTGGTGAGTAGATGAAGCAAAAGGAACCCTTTACCACTGTTGGAGGGAGATTGATGCAACTACTGGGAAAACTAGTGTGGAGATTCCTCAAAAAACTAAAGGTAGAAGTTCCATTCAGGCCAGTTGTACCCTTCTTGGTATCTTCTCAAAAGAATTAAATGTATTGTACCACAGTAATATGTGCACATCATGCTTATGGTGGCACAATTTGCAATATCTTAGAAACAACACAAATGCCACTCCTCCTATAAATGCATACAGAAGATGTGGATTTTTTTTATAGTGGAGTGCTATTCTACCATAGAGAAGGATAAGCGTGTGACCTTTCTAAGTAAATGTATGAACCTTGCTATATATTAAGTGAAATAAATTGGACACACATGTTCAGATATCACATGATTTCTTTGGTTTGAGTAGCAAAGAGGGTAAATAAGGACCAAAATATACAGTAGATACAGGGACATGGGAAAACAATGTCCAAATAACATGAGAACAAGAGAGAAAGGAGAAGGAGAAGAAAGAAAGAACAGCAAATAAAACTTAGAAGAAAAAAATGGAAACAAAACTTTTACTTTTCTTTATGGTTACAGATTAAGTTCTCAGTCCTATCTTTACCCTGCATTATCCTTCTGCTAGAAGGGCAAGGCTTTTGGCATAGAGAATTCCTAGATAAAATTTTATTTTCTCCACAGTCAGGAAAGAAAGAAAAATTATCAAAGATCACTTGCTATAATTCTTGGTACACTACATATGTATATCTATATACAAAGATTATATTTAAGATAATATTTATGTTATTCAGCAGTCTGTTCTTGTAACAAATACTTGAGATAGATCCAGTTATGAGGAGGAAAGTTTTGCTTCAGCTAATGGCTCCAGAAGTTTCAGTCCATGGCTGTTTGGCCCTATTGCCTTTATATGTATGGGGAATTAGTGCACTATGGCAAGAGTATATGGTAGAAGATATTCACCTCATGGCCTTCAAGAAATAAAGAAACAAAAGAAGACACAGGTGTCCTACTTCTTCCCAAAGTAACACTGTATTCAACTAACTTCCTCTCACTAGACTCCATCTCATAAATGTTATACCACCTCCCAATACTGTAATCTGGTGGCTTGTGATTGAGCCATAAGTGGACCTTTAGGAGACACTTAGTCAAACTTGTTGCACAACACAATTTTAACTGTTACATAGTAACTCTTCATGCCTTCTCACTCCTTATCTCCACCCTAACCCCTATTTTAACTTATCTTCATCCCCGTTAGAGTAGGAGATTCTATCTGCATAAAAAGAAGAACAAGCCATGCAAATGCATAGGAGAAAGTAAAGGCCATGGAAGGCACCTAGAAACACCAAACCAAAAGCAGCCTCAGATTTTCAGCCTCCTGTGCAAAGCAAGCTTTTCTGGGCTGCTTTCACTTTGCTTGGTAACTACTGAGTACACCAGTTCTGGGAAAAACCGAGTGTGAAATTAAATTGTATGAGTTATTTAAACAAAGGAAAGGAAATAAGAACACATTTAAAAATTTGAAAAAAAATAAGCAAATGAAAAATACAAATTTTAAAGGCTAAAGTGAATAAGATTAATCAAAAAGAGGAAACCAAACTTACCAGAAATAAAGCATATATAAAACTTATAGAGAAAAATTGAAATTAGAGAAAGGAAAAGTAGCCTTAACGGTTAAACCAGAAATTTTCAAAAATAATTTCTAGTGATGACTTCCATTGCCTACATCCCCATACAGATTTAAATACTGTTCCTCAGCTCCTGAGAAGGTTATCTGCTGACATATCAGGTTATTGCCTCTACTGAAGAGAATTTCCCCATCTGAACATACCTGCTTCCATGTCACAGGTATATTAAGATGGTGATAGTCAAGAAAGGACTTGCCAAGGCAATTAAAGAAAACTAACCAGCCACTCTATCATCAGAGCTTCCAAGAATGCTTAATTCTTTTGTAAGATATGGCAATTTCAGTCACTGTGGTATTTAGGAGTCCTTTACTTCAATACAATCATAGAGGAAGTAAAAGGAAGTCAGATAAAAAGGAGTAGGCCTTGTACCAGTGTTTCAACTTCAATAGGAAAGAGGAGAAATCATTTGGAAACTTTCAAATAGACATGCGTTAGGGGTATATGGTCTAACTTCCCAAGTATCTGCAAGATTATAGGCACTAGGTGCTGGAAGATGCAGGATATTTTAACATGAAGTGTAATTATGGCAACAGTACTGAGGAGACGTAGGGCTCTGACTTCCCTTCTCTGGGTTCAAGACCCTGAAACTCGGTAAGATAATGAAAGTATGGACAGCAGGGTGGTGGCTTCAGCAGAGTAAACTTGGCAGTTCAACCTGAGTAGGAAGGGGAAGTTCTGCGATTAGATCTCAACCACTTTAGTTTCAAGTATCTTGGATGCACTTACCTTCTCTGCAAGGGACTTAGTGAAAATCTGTAGCGGACTTTCTGTAGGATCTAGTCCTAAAGTCAAGCAGAGTATAGAAGTAACCTACAGAATGGAAGAAATACTTGGAAGTGATGCATATGGTGAGGAATTGATATGCACAACTCAGAAGAAATTTCAAAACTTCAATAGTAAAACAAATAACCAGATAAAAAATGGTTAATTGTTCAAATAAACAGTTTTCAAAAGAAGACATACAAATGGATAATAGGTATATGAAAAATTAAAACCGTAAGGAGATATACCCCACTCCAGCAAAAATGGATGTCAAAAGGCTGAAGGTTATGAGTGGTGGTGAGGATGTTGAAAAGAGGGAATAGGAGCCTACACTGATGCAAATGCAAGTTCATATAACCATTATGGACAACAGTATAGAGGGTCCTCCAAAACTTAAAGTACAATTACCAGATGCTATGGTTTTAATTTAGATGTTCCCCTAACTCTCACGAGCTCAAAGGTTGTATTTTTGGTGGTAATTTGATCACAGGCACTGCCTTCATTAAAGAATTCAGCCACTGGCAAGTTCATCAGCTGAGTGTGCTTTTGAGAGGTGGAGTTGGATCAGAAGAGATGGGCCTGTTGGGTAATGCTCTGGAAGGGGGTGTTTCTTTTCCTAGCTATGTGCTTCTGTCTCTTCTTCTGGGCCACATGATGTGATCAGCCAAGTCCATCCATCTGCTGTTTCTGCACTGGAGCCATGGACTGAAACTTCTAAATTTGTGAGCACAAGTGAACATCTGGGTGTTGTGTGTTTATGGTGAGGAAAGTGGCTAAGGCTCTGTTGACCCAGCAACCCCACCGTTGCATATACACCTAAATAAATGAAATTAGTACGTTGAAGAGACATGTGTACTCACATCACTGCAGCACTGTTCACAAGTCAAGATATGGAATAACCTATGTCCCTCAATCTATGAGTGGAAAAAGAAAATATGATCTGTATGCACAGTGGAAAACGACATAATTAAATTCTGTTTTTTGAGATAATGATGAAATTCAAAATCTTTACATTAAATAAAGTGAATCAGACACAAAAAGCAAGTATCCCAGGATCTCCCTATATAGGAAATCTAAAAAATTGATCTCGCAGAAGCTGCGAGTGTAGTGATTACCAGAGCCCATGGAGCACTGGGAAGTGGAAGGGCAGAGAAAGGTTGGTCAGTAGTACGAAGCTCCACTTTGACAGAAGCCAGAAGTTCTTGTGTGCTGTTGCAAAGTGAAGACTGAAATTGTAGACTGAAATAGTGTACTATGCATTTCACAGAGTTAGAAGCAAGCGTTCTTGAAAATCTTCACTATAAAGAAATGATAAATTTTTAAGAATATAAGTACATCCGGGTTGGTTTATACACTGCACAATGTATATTAATATCAAAATACTACTACTCTACTCAGTACTCTACTCAGTGACATGAACAACTTTATGTATTTATCAGTTACAAATAAATTAAAATTATACTTTTAAGATCCTCTTCAACTTTTGATTGGAAAAAATGGGAAAAAAAACAGTAAGACCGAACTTCTTTGTAGCACTGTAACTTAAACGTTAGAAACAGTGAAAATTGAAGTGTATTGTTTCTTTTTATAAAATGCCTTATCAAAAATAGTTTTAGCAGTACTTGCCTTTTTTCCTCTTGTCATATAACTTAACATATGGGATGAACATCTTTCTGCGCCTTGGTGAATTGTCACGCTCTTTTCTAAGTTTGGATCAGCTTCCAACATTTTATCCTTTGTGCTTTCAATGTCACGAAGTATTTCTGAGAGTTCCTTTAATGTGAACGTTTTCCTGGCATCATTTCTTCCGGGACATCTTCATCTTTTTGTCACAAACGCTTCCCTGTTCATATTGGTAAGTTGTTCACTTTCTAAATTCTTCTGATTGTCTAGTTTTTTGAATGTTGACAGTGTCAGCATCCTAGTCAGCGAGATCTTCAATATATGTTTGATTTAAATTTCACTTCCGGTATTACCACTCTGTTGCACTTTTATCTTCGTTGGGTAATTATAAAACATCATGTGGATATATTACTAAGTGGCATGTGGGCAGTGCAATAACACTTATGCAAACCAAATCTCAGTTACTACTAACTTATTACTGACAGATTTTAAAACCAATGGTATGACTGGTTATTGTTCATGAGTTAATGTTTTATTTTCATAATGAGTTTTGGAATGAACCCTTATTCCTGAAGTTTGTGCTTTATACAGTTAAGCAGTTGATGTATTGAGGCAACTGGAATTTAAGTTGTATTTTTGAGAAACAGTTAACTAAACACATAAGCTCTTACTTTCCCAAGGGCTTAGAATTCATGGGGATTCTATTTCTTTCTTTTACCCTTAAGGTGTACTTTACATATAGTAAATGTGCAATTATTAAAGGTACAATGAAGATAAATGTATTAATAAAAATTGTTTGGTAGAAATTTGAATTTTAATGAGAATAATTTAACATCACAGTATCTAATGAGTGCTGTCTTGGTTGTCTCATATGGAGAAGAGTTTATTTCACTTTCCAGGATTCTAATTCCTGGTTAAAAACGTGTGTGAGCTTACAAAGTACATTGTTAAATGTCACTGACTTAATAAGCAATACAGACTGAACAGATTCCACCAAGGTACTTATCATATTTAAATTATACTTAAAATCTTCTAAAAATTTTAGAAAGAAGCTATGAATTATATTTGTTACTCAGAATCAGAAATAAATACTGGGATTGTGTTTAATAAAAGTCAACATGGTGAGAGAGGCAGATTTTGGATGATTATTCTATATATTAATTAACATAATTTGAAATAATTTTACTTTTTTTTTTAGTTTTTGAGAGAAGGTCTCACTTTGTAGTTCAGGCTGCCCCTGAAGTCACTATGTAGCACAGGCTAGCCTTGAACTCACAGCAATCCTCCTGCCTCTGCCTCCTGAGTACTGAAATTACAGGTATGAATTATTATGCCTGATACTGTGGTATGTGGTACTGGGGAATTGAACTCAGGACCTTGCACTTACCAGGCAGATGCTGGAACCACTGAGATAAATCCCCATCTTTGAAATAATTATCTTTTATGTTTACTAATATTATTCTAGTAATATATGTCTGGTAACAATTTGAAATAGTATGGGGCCAGGATTTAGCTCAGTGGTTTCAGTGCCTGACTCACAAGCACAAAGTGCTGAGTTTGACCCCTGGTACCAAAAGTAAAAAATAAAAATAATTAAAAATCAAATTGAAATAGTGTAAAAAAGTGCAAGTGTAAGATCTATGATATCATTCATCTTCAAACCTACTTTTCAGAGAAAATACTTTTTATAGTTCTTGTTAGTTCAGCTGATGTGTAATTCTTTTATTAATCTTCTTGTATTTAGCAGTTTTAAACAGGATATGTTTACACCCTAATATGAAAAATAGACATTGCAACAAACTTTCCTAAAAAAAATTAAATATAAATATATGACATAATCTAATTCCTATAGATTGCACTTCTGGTTTAACCCTTCTAATAACCTATAAGGAAATCTGAAAGACAATTATGTTTGCATTCCTTAGGTGCTGTATTACCCAGAAAAAAAATAAAAACAAGGTTTCTTGGTTCTAAATGACTCATATTTTTCTTCAATTTGTTGCAACTATTTCATAGTGCACTATGCATATTTTTAATGAAGATGACATGTATTTGCACAATAATTCTCAGGCACATTAAATTATTACCAACTGAAGTAAAACCCAGGTGCTTTCTTTGAGAGTATCTGTTGTTTTGTTTTTTTCCTAATGTGCATTAAAACATATCTGCCTCATTCTAGGTATCTGTGGAATTAAAGAATGAACTTTATTATCTATCTATCTATCATCTATCTATCTATCTATCTATCTATCTATCTATCTATCTATCTATCTATCTATCTATCTATCTATCATCTATCTATCTATCTAATCTATCTATTGAGACAGGGTCTCGCTTTGTAGTTCAGGTTGGCCCTGAGCTCACTATGTAGTCCAGGCAAGCCTGGAACTCAGCAATCCTCCTGCCTCTGCCTCCCAAGTGCTGGGATTACAGGCATGAGCCACCATGCCCGGCAAGAATGAATTTTACAATAAAAAAGACAAATAATGTTAATCTTATTATCTTCACATTATTCCTTACTTTTCATTGTATGTAGTATATTTTATTCTTTCACATTTATAACTTTAAATATTATGCTACAACATAATCTTTTAACATTAGAATCTTTTTATTTTTAACCGTGTAAAATAAAACAACTTTATGTTTCTATCAAACTTTATAATTATAATAGATATAGGTAAAATTCTAATTGGGAGTTGGTGGCACATTGCTTGCCTTGTGGTTTGGTTCAATCCATAGCACTCTAGGTCACTTTTGAACATAAATTACAATCAAGTGGTAAACCATCAACTACAGGAAATAAAATGTACTTCTGTGGCCTCTAAATATTGTCATTTTTCCTATAAGATTACCTCTGCCTTTTTTTTTTGGTGAAATAGTAACAAAAATATTGACTTGAATATTACTGAAATATCTTTGTGAAAAACTGAAGTTTTGCATATCTGAAAGTCATCTTATATACTTATATATTGTACATTATTTGGGTGTGTGTGTAGAGCCATAAGATCAATATTAGATCCTCTCCTTTACTTATTTGTCTGTCTGTTTGTTTTGTGAGAATGTCTCAGTGTGTAGTCCAGGCTAATCTTACACTCACAGTGCATTTAAAGCTGTCTTCAAACTTGTGGCAATCCTCCTGCCTCAGTCTCCTGAGTGGTAGGATTGCAGTTGTGAGATGCCAAGCCCAGCTACTTCCTCTCCTTTGAGACTTTGAAGACATGTCTCTATTGCTTTTAAACATCAAGGTTTTTTTTTCTTTTTTTTGAATTAGATATGTAATTGCAATAATTTTTCTTCATTTTTGCTTTTATTCTGAAAACTTCTGGAAGCGTTTCTTTGTCCTTGTACTTAAATTTTAGTAGAGTGTGTTTGGAAATGTTTCTAAAAGTAATCTTCTGGAACAATTTAATCTAATTTTCTTCACCTCAGACATTTTCTTCTAATATATCCTTGATTGTTACTTCTCTCCTGTTTTTCTTTAGTTTTGTCATTTTTACTCATGAGAATCAGCTTTGATTTTTGTGACCATTTTTTTCTCTGTTTAATGGTGAAGAGAGTACCTTATTTATCTCAACCCTTGTAATGGGTTTTCCATTTCTATTTTTACTTTATAAGAACTACTTTCTTGTTGTTTGACACTTTTTGTTTAATGAGTGACAGCTTACTTTTGCTTGGAAATATATATTTTCATTAATCTCAAATACTATAATTTATTTAAAAGTTGTCTTCCAGAACTGCAAGTGCTCTTGTTTCACTCAAAATTGTACATTCTCATTATTTTCACACTCTTCTTTTACATTATTTTTTAACCTCAAATGTGAAGCAGTTCTTCACTATTAATTCATATTGAAAAGTACTTGTAAGATACTAGACTGAAAATATGGGTAGTGGGTTGGGTTTGTATTTCTGTCATTTTGTACAGTTTTTTTTTTTCTTAACAGGGATCTGCTCTAAGGAAAGTTACTTTAGGGCCATTTGAGACAGCTCAAGACACGTCAATTGGCTAGTTCAGCAGGCAGTGAGATGGCTTGTAGAGAGATACCTATCCTCTCTCCAGATAGAGGTTTTGCTTCACGCTGAGATATTGATTTCATTATATTTATTTGGAACATACTTGTCTTTCCTTTTATTTATTCTTTTTCTTTGACGTTTTCTAGATAGTTTCTCTTTCATTTTTTCTATTTCAAATCTTGAGTTTTGTTGGGAAGGATAGTTCTCATATCTTTGAGGAAAGCATACATACTTTAAGTAAATTTTCATCAAGTATAACAAAAAATATAGGGAGAGTTAATTGAAATTTGTAGTCTTCAAAAATTTTCAAAGTTTAAAAAAAAGTGGTTGTTTAGAATAACTGGTTTAAGAGCTTATACTATTTGAGGCTGATACTCTTAGCTTTCTAGATTTTTATAGTTTGTAAACTCTGAGTTCTGAATGTTTCCTCTTTGGATAAGTTTGTAATGTATTTAATTTTTAAAACTTTATCTACTGTCATTCATTTTCTATTATTTAGCAAATAATACTCTATTTCACTCAATAAATCCTTTGGTTAATTTGTTCAGTTTTTATAAATCTTGTGTCACCCTCTATGTTATTCTCATTGACTAACTAGGCAGTAGTATTCTAAATTATACTAATTTCCTTCCTACTTCATTTTAGTTGCATTTCTTGTACTAGGAATCTATATGATGAATAGCTAGGCTTTGGATTTTATTCATTCAGTATTGATAATTTTTATCTATCACCCAATATTGTAGTTTGATAAATCTATTTAACGTTTTTGACATTTTATTGATTTTTGACCTCAAAACTGAACCAGTTATCAACTAAGGCCAAACTGTACAAACTATTTCTTTTAAGGTTACACAGTAAGATTCTAGTTTTGCTGTCATATGATCTGTCACATTAGGTCATATCTTCCACAAAAGCAGCATAGATAAAACATAAATGCTAGATGTAACTGAATTTCAATTAATTTTTATTTAAGCATTTTGTTTGTGGACTGTACATTTTTTTTTTATTTGAGACAGGGTCTCACTTTGTAGTTCAGGCTAGCTCTGAGCTCACTATGTAGCCCAGATAAGCCTCGAACACAGCATTCCTCCTGTCACTGCCTCCTGAGTGCTGGGATTACAGACGTGAGCCACCACGCCCGGCACTGTGGTATGTGGTATTGATTGCTGGTGGGCGTGAGTCTCCACGCCTAGCATTGTTTGTAGTTACTGGGGATCGAACTCAGGACCTTGCACTTGCAAGGCAGGTGCCGGAACCACTGAGCTAACCCTCTGGCCCGGACTGTATATTTTTTTAAATTAAATTCTTTCTTGGTACATTTTATATACAGCTCACAATCACACTAAACACTGAGGAATTTGTACCAGTATATGACACGAATTAATAATCATTTTTACCCATAACCCTACCCACCCTACAACCCCTCACCCCATATATATATATATATATATATATATATATATATATATATATATGCTTTCTTTTCTTTTCTTTTCTTTTCTTTTCTTTTCTTTTGTTCTTTTTTTCTTTCTCTTCTCTTCTTTCTTATCTTTTCTTTTCTTTCTCTTCTATTGTCTTCTGTTTTTTTTTTTTGAGACAGAGTCTTGCTTTGTAGTTCAGGATGGCTCTGAGCTCCCTGTGTAGCCCAGGCAAGCCTCCAATTCAGCAATCCTCCTGCCTCTGCCTCTGGAGTGCTGGGATTACAGGCATGAGACAGCAGGCCCGGCACTGTGGTATGTGGTACTGATTGCTGGTGGGTGTGAGTGAGTCACCGTGCCCTGTATTGTTGTATGTGGTTACTGGGGATGGAATCAGGGACCTTGTGCTTGCTGGGCAGGCACTGGAACCTGAACTAAATCTCCGTCCCTGCTTTCTCTTTCTTTTTAAATCATATTTACTCTTTCCCCACATTACTTTCCCCTACCACTTTCCCCTTGAATATTATTTATTTCACAAAATCTATCCTACATTCTGTAACTCATTTATATCTACTGAATCATAGAATTTTGACCCTTAGTCAAATCTACATAACCAAGGAATACAAAGAATTTGTGTCCTAAAACCCATGCATAAGATATCTATCTATCCCTCATGTAGTAAAATCATTATAGAAGATGCATTAGAATTCCATAGGCATTATCTTTCCCTTTATTCTCTTGATTTCATAATCTTTTAAAACTGGATGAAATATGTGGATATTATCTGGAATAGAAAGATAAATATTCTTCTCATCATTGGTATGAGTTTTCTGTCTCTAGCCATAGACAATATCTTAAAGGATGAATATGCCTTGCTAACTATTCTAAGTACCAACTGGTAATATTTGGAAAATGTCCTATCATGTCAAAATAGTTTGTGACCAATTATGTTTTAATGAATGATTAATATTCATGGAGGTATGCTCTCACTCCAAATATTTTAGAGATTATTTAAGAAGTGTCATTGTGCAAAATTAGATGGTCTATGAAACCTATTATGATAGTTTCTATGTTGTTTGGAATATTTCCAAGAGACTATTTTATGATGTACTTTGTGACCAAATTCTTGGGTCTTTATTGCCCAATTTTATTTGTCCTGGCATAGAGTTAGACATATAATTCTAGAACAATTTCTCCAGGAAGCTGTGGAGTTCTTCTTCAAGTGATGCATTGATACATTTCCCAGAGATAGTCTTTGTGAGTCGCTTTGGGTAAGGTAGCACATAATAGCAGTGGTATGGCAAAAAAGAAAAAAAACCCTACTCATTTCAAGGCAGAAAAGTGCAGAGATGAACAGGAAAGACTGATTTGTGTAATTGCCTTCTAAGGCATACCTTCAGTGGTTTAAAATGTTAGATTAGGCCCTATCTCTTAAAGGTTTTACAATCAGCTAATAACACCTCTGGGGACCAACTCTTTAGCATCCATGCCTTTGGGGAGACTCAAGGTCCAAACTACAGATATTATTTTCAGGGGTGTGTCTGAATTATTTCTATTCTATCCTCCACATAGTTGGGTAGGAGAATAAAATCCTGTCTTTCACAGTACTTGATTATGAATACTTACGGCAATTGACTTTTCTCAATATCAGATATATTGAAATTGACTTTTTTGCTTTGAAATTCTGAAGTTGAATTGTAGGAAAATGCAATTTGTGAAATATTTTTGTATTGATATCATATTGTTTTCTCCATGTCCATTTCACCACCATCGTTTTTGTTTTTTTTTGTTTTTTTTTGAGACAGGGTCTCGCTTTGTAGTTCAGGCTGGCCCTGAGCTCACTATGTAGCCCAGGCAAGCCTCGAACTCAGCAGTCCTCCTGCCTCTGTCTAGGGTTACACTCATGAGCTACCATGAGTGCTGGGATTACAGTCGTGAGCCACCATGCCCGGCTCCATGTCCATTTTAAAACAGCACTTCAGATTTTTGGTTTTCTACCAGCTTTTTCATGCTAGAGATAGGGAAGACTGAGGTGGATGTTGGGAAGTAGAGTTTCTCAGTCCCCAGTCAAATGTCAATCAGGTCAGCCCAGTGGACAGTTTCTCATGAATAAAAATTTCTACTGCTAAAATCTTTGACAACTGCTCACTGGGAGACAATCTTTTTTTGGTCCTGAATATCAGAGAGCTTTGTAATTAGATCACAGTCTTTTGGTGTTTCATAACATTGTTCCACAGAGTTATGTTTTGATGTCATTGCTTTTTTGAGCTTCATTATAAAAATATTTAAATAAATCTCACTAGTATATTCTTACAAGTTGTCACTGAGGACACTGACTCTGTTGACACATACAGTATAGCATCAGGTAGACCTTTTTCAGAAGTTTTCTTCTTGAGCTAGGAAACAGAGGTTCTCTTATCCAATTGATTTTATTTAATTTTATGCACATTATGCATTTCACAAATATTAATACATTAGCTACTGGGAAGGTCCTAAATTTGGGCTCCCCCTGGAAACTAATTACATGGAGTTTTGCTCAGTTGTTTTACAACAAATTTTGTTTAAATTTATTTTATTTATTAATCATATCCCTCCACATCTATATTTACTTTTTTCTTTATGGTTGCCTGAATTTCTTTAAGTATATTTTGGATTCACATAGGATTCTCTGTTACAGGGTACAGCAAATTCAGTCCAAAGTGACTTAAACAAAAATAAGTTTTTCTTATTTGTAACTACAATAAACAAAATCGGAATAGGGTTGGTTACAAATATTGCTTGACCGAATGTATGCAAATAAATGTCATAGGAAGTGATGCCTCTCTCTCTCTTTCTTTGTCATTCTCACTCTTTTCCTCTCTCTCCATCTCTTTCTCACAATCTCTCTGTGTCTTTCACTACTCTTCAGTTATGCTGGCTGTATTCTCAAATTACTCCTTATATGATAATAATGAAGTAGCTATAAGAGCTCCAGTTTAGATGGCTGATTTTCTTGTTTCTCCCAGTGCCTAGGTCTCACTGGGTTTGTCTGTCTTGGTGGTTTGGCAGTGTGTCTACTTTGGGCTAATATTTGAGCCTGTGGAGTGGAATGTGCTGTTTACTTGCCTAGGTCTCATATTATAGCTGACATGTGAATAGTGTCAGCCACAAAAGGACAAAGGCTATTAGTTCTGAAGGGTTATTTTCCCAATCCAGAAAAGCGCCCATCTTTCATAAAAGGAAGAGAAGTGATCACTTCTTGGCCTTTTGGCTAAGATCAAGTGTAGGAAGAGAAGTGATTGTTAAATCAAAATAAAAGACAAATATCCATTTTGGGGGAAATAACTAAAAATGTAAAACTAGTAAGTTATTTTTCAGTATGTTAAAAACAGAAGCATTGAGGGGCCGGAGGCTTAGCTCAGTGGTTCCAGCACCTGCCTTGCAAGCGCAAGGTCCTGCGTTCGATCCCCGGTAACCACATACAATGCTGGGCGTGGAGACTAACGCCCACCAGCAATCAATACCACATACCACAGTGCCGGGCGTGGTGGCTCACGCCTGTAATCCCAGCACTCGGGCAGCAGAGAAAGGACGATTGCTGAGTTCCAGGCTTGCCTGGGCTACATAGTGAGCTCAGAGCCAGCCTGAACTACAAAGTGAGACCCTGTCTCAAAAAAACAAAACAAAACAAAACAAAAAAACAAACAAACAAAAAAACCCCAGAAGCATTGCTTTTTCCTGCATGGTGTCTGAAGTGGTAATTTGTAAAAGATGATAAAAAAATAAGATGACTAGCTTTTTAACAAAAATAATGCAATTTATATATTCAAATAAAGATAATGTTTCAGGGTCACTCACCACCTTGGGATCTAGCCACATAATGATATAAATTATCACTGAATTCTTCTTACAGGAATATTGAGAATGTAGCAAAGAAGAAACATAACTTTAAATGCTGACCACCTGTTTCTCAGAAACAATTTCTCTGAACATAATAGGAATGTCCTAGGTGGTGAGATTAAAACTGTAAACTGATTTATGGAAAGCATAGAAGAAATATTGGTGGTTGAAAGCAGAAAGTGAAACATGAGACAAAAATTGAGAATGAAAAGGAGCTACAATAGTAAGAAAGCTGTTTGGGGGCAGGAAATAATCCTCACTATTTCTAATCATTACTTTAAAATTTATTAATATTCTGTTAATGTTTTTAAAGCGTAGACCTTGGGTGAGTATAGTGCTTTGGGGAAATAAGAACAAATGAGGTAGCACAGAAAAAGAAAAGATGAAGATGTAGGAGACAGGATACAAAACTATTGAAAGATTTGAAGGAAATAAGAATGGAAAAGGAGAGATTACTGAGCACTAAAATGACTTTGGGATGGAAATTTCCAAAGGTTATGCAGGAAAAGGATAGAGTGATCTCAGCTGACAAGTAGATTAGAAATAACCATTGCTACAATACCTCAAACTTGTGTGTTAGTATTTCATTTGCTGGTGAAGAAACTCAGATTCTGGGAGATGAAAAGACTTGACAAAAGTCACATAGCTTATAAGTATCTCAGAGTTGAATGCTAGGTCTGCATTTTGAAAAAAATCATTCATTTTAATTTTTAATTAATCTGAAATATCAATACATATTCATGGGGTATAGTATTATATTTTGATACATGCACACAATATATAATGATAAAAATCAGTGTAATTAGCATTTCCATCTGCTTAAATGTTATCACTTTTATGTGTTGTAACAACTTAAACTCTTTTTCTATAGTTAAGTATAGTTTATAATGACTAATTATCCACTTCAAAGTCTTAGGACTGATTCTAAAACCTACCCTTTACATTTCTTTTTTTTTAAATTAAATTCTTTATTGGTACAATTTATATACATCTCAAAATCACATGTAACATTGGGAAATTTGTACCAGTATATGCCACAAGTTAATTCTCATTTTTACCCATATACCTACCCACTCCCCCCTCCTCCCCCCTTTATACATGCTCTTTTATTTTCTTTCTGTATCATATTTATTCCTTCCCCTCATCACATTCCCACACCAAGTTTCCTATAGAAATATTCCACTCTATAAAAGCTGTCCTACTTTCTAGAACTCATTTGCATCTACAGGTGTT
>PVIC010039237.1:0-17235 GCA_004025085.1 Thryonomys swinderianus
TTTTTTTTTTTTGAAGAAATACAATGTACCTTAAAATGATTTGCATTCACTGGCAGATATTAATATACCAGTCACCATGCTGGTTGTGGTGTCATTTGTAAAACTATTTGCTCCACCTTAAGCAAAATTTCATCTCCACCACAAAATGGGATCTTGATTAAAAATTAAGTTTCTTCTTTTCAGGAAGTTTGCAGTACTATCTTTTTTTTTTTTTTGCTTTTTGAGACAGGGTCTCGCTTTGTAGTTCAGGCTGGCCCTGAGCTCACTATGGTGTCCAGGCAAGCTGCCGCGAACTCAGCAATCCTCCTGTTTCTGCCTCCCTAGTGCTGGAATTACAGGTATGAGCCACCACGTCCAGCATTGTGGTATGCGGTGTTGATTGTTGGTGGGCGTGTCTCCACGCCCAGCATTATACGTGGTCACCAGGGATTGAACTCAGGACCTTGCGCTTGCGAGGCAGGCGCCAGAACCACTGAGCTAACCCTCCGGCCCCACTATAAATTTTTTTTTTTTTTTGAGACAGGGTCTTGCTTTGTAGTTCAGGCTGGCCCTGAGCTCACTATGTAGCCCAGGCAAGCCTCGAACTCAGCAGTCCTCCTGCCTCTGCCTCCCGAGTGCTGGGTTTACAGGCGTGAGCCACCATGCCCGGCACTATAAAATTTTTTATACCACTAACAAAATGTCAAAATATTTTAATCAAAGACTTACAGACTCTCAGGGAAACAGACAAATGAATAATATAGATATTTTATACTAACTTTATAACTATGAGAGTAAGTACACACATAAACAATCAGTAAGGAGATAAAAGACTTATGTAGCAGCACAAATACCTAAGTCACTATCGTTAAAATGTATAAAAGCTGTTACCCCAATAGAGAAGAACACTATGCTTTCAAACACACTGGGGGACATTATCGAGGCAGACTACATTCTGAGCAAAAAGAATGTCTCAAAACATTTTAAGTGTGCAAAATATGTACTATGAATACCAGATAAACTAAATTAGTGACAAATGCTTCCCAGTATTTAGAAACTACACAATCCAACTCTAAAAAGTACACGTTAAATAAGAGAAGCAAAAAAATAATTGGAGCAGAACCAAAGTAAACATATAGGTATGTATATCTGTGCATCAAGTTTGAGAGATACTGTTAAAGCACGTTAAGTAGAAATTTATATAAAAGAATAATTATATTGATTAGAAAAGAAGGAAGCTTTATCAGTAATTTCAGCTTGTACAGCAATAAATTCACAAGTTAAGCCTAAAAAAAATGAAGAGAAGAAAAGGAGAAGGCACAGATGAAGGACAAATATTTACAAAACACTTATCTGAAAAAGAAGCTAGATTCAGAATATAAAAAATATGCAGTGGGGGCTGGGGATTTAGCTCAAGTGATACCACGCCTACTTTGGAAGAACAAGGACCCAAGTTCAATCCCCGGTACCGAAAAAAAAAAAAAAAGCAATGGTTAATGGTTAATTACCTCAAACAATCTAGTCAATTAAAAAGCTGGAACACTGTTTGAACAACTACTTCACCAAAGAAGGCATATAGATATCAAAAAGTACATGAAATAATGCAAAGCATCATTATTCATTAATGAAATGCAAATTGCAGTTATAATTAGAGATACAGCTAAAAGGTAGAACACTGCTTAGCATGAATGAAGTCTTGGTTCCTACACACACACACACACACACACACAGAGTATAGTGAAATAGTGACACTACACATCTATTAGAAATGAAAAATAATTTAAAGTGACAACAATGAGTAAATATAGGGAAAAATTAAACATTAAATATGGAAATGTTACAACAACTTTGCAAATGAGCGTGGTATTTTCTTTAAAACTTAAAAACACTTATACTTGGATTCAGCCTTTAGTTCTCAAGAAAGTATGTGTCCATATACACATTCAGCAAAAATGGTAGGAAAAGACTAAGTGAGCTGCAACACAGTAAAATTGAGATCAACCTAACTGGTCACATATTGGTGAGAAAAATATGTATATTGAAATAATACAGTTCTTTTCAGCAGTATTAAGAAATAAATATTTGACATAAGTATGAACATAGATAAGTCTCAACATAGTTAAGCTAACTAAATAACACAGATAAGGTGTATCTATCCTTCATGTTATGGTTTCAATATAAAATATTTCCCCAAAGATTTATGTGTTCAAAAGTGAGATTTTGGAAGAGAATTGCATTACACAGCCTCATACACAGATCTGCTTACAAGAGGTGGAAAAGTTTACAACTTTTTTTGATCCCTTTTTGTTTCCTTTCTACCACAGATGAGTGTTTTCCACAAAACCCTGTCACTGTCTTGTTTGTGAGTTGGAGACAATCAACTATGTACAGACAAATTGCCTAAGACTCAGAACCAAAAATAATCCCTCTTCGTTTAAACTGCAGCTGGTGTATTACGTCCCATGACAGAAAGTGACTAAAATTGAAAATCTGTAACAGAGAATTGGGAATTTTTCTCTGACCATAAAGGACAGTGCAATTTAGAAGACTGCAGAATCAGTTTTTACGAAGAGTTTGGAAAGTTTAGAAAAGGGAGGTTAAGGGACACAGAATGCATGTAAGCAGAACCTAGTGAGAAATTCTAGTAGGAGGATCCCAGAAGGGCCCAATGCTGATAGGAATGCATGTGTCACTGCACAGACTTGACAGAACACACCAGCTCTATTTATTGCAACCTTCTCACTGTTAGAGTCAATCTTGCTTACTAATCCAACCTACATTACTATACTGTCTGGAGGAAAGTAGTACTTACCTAATAATGAAAAAAAAAAAACCACATATAAACCCTGAAAAGCAGACTAGAGTCCTTATGCTTTCAGACTTATGAGAGAAACATCACAAATTTGGTTGAGCAAAATAAAAGTTTCATTTTCTTTTATTTGTTTTCTTTTCTCAAGTATTTACTCAAATACTCTTTCCTCAAATATTTATATAGTAGGAGTAAAAAAAAATACATAAAATCAGTACTCAGGAATAAAGTGGACAATTACAAAACTTCAACAAATTTTGCTTAGATCATTCAATAGATCATTTTAAAAGGCAGCAATGTTCAAGTACATAAGGATATGACACTGACTGTTATAGTGTCTACAAAATCCCCCAGATCTCGAGTAGGTAGGAGACCACACAAGTTGGTCAAAAAGGAACAGTGTAAACACTGGTTTTATTTGCTTCTCATAAAAACATAAATTAATATACAAAAGCAGGCACAAACATTGGAGAGTGGCAAGATCATCATACTTCATCTAATGAAAAGGACTGCCTTCTCTACCACAAGTAAAGCTCAGGTTTTGGCAAGACTTCAAGGAAGGTGTAAAGCTGAATAAAAGAATGAAAAATCTCATTCATGTAAAGCGATGGAAATAGTGAATTATTTGGTGGAGGAAGGTAGTGAAAGAAGTTATTTTCAGCACCTTTACATACAGCATTTGTATAGATGATAATATAGTATCACAATTTTGGCTAGAAAGAATAAAAAGAAAATAGACCTACCATATAGAATAAGGATTCTATATAGTAAGGTAGGTAAAGAAGGGAACTAGGATTAGAGGTCCCATTTGACCCTGCTATTCCCCTACTGGGATTATATGTAAAAGAATTACAAGATTCGTATCACAGCGATGCATGTGCACCCATGTTTACAGCAGCTTGCTTCATGATAGCTATATCTTGGAAAAAAAAAACAAATGTCCATCAATTCTAGACTGGACAAAGAAGATGTTTATTTTAATAAAATGGAGTATTACTCTGCCATAAAATGATAATTTTTAGTCATTCATATTCAAATGGACGTACTTTAAGGGCATACTCATAAGTGAAATAAATGTCACAGATGTGTAAATATATCTCTCCTATGGTATGAAAAACTGAAAACGTAAATGAGCTCTAGAATGCATGATAGGTATAGTGAAAAAGTAAATATTTAAAGGGAAATAGGGTTTAGGGGTAAGTAATGAGAAGAAAGAAACATTTGGTGGTAAATAAAAGGAAACAAAGCTTGTGCATATAGGGGTGGCAGGTTGTAGGGTGGGGAGGGGAAGAGAAAAACTAAGAATTAAGTTATGTCATATACTGGTGCAAGTTATCAATGTTGAGCGTAAGTGTGATGTGTATATATAATGTACCAATAAAGATTCAAATAGAAAAAAATAAACAAATAGGTATAAATTAATTCTAAAATGTATGGTAGAAATTGTGAAATAGAAAACATTCAAAGGGAAAAGGGGGAGTAGGGGTAGGTAAAGAAGGGAAATAAAAAATTTGATGGCAAAAAAGGAAGCAGAGTTTATGTATACAGGAGATGAAGGGTTGTAGGGTGGGCAGGGGAATTGGAAAAAAATGAGAATTAAGTTGTGTGATATACTGGTACAAACTTTCAATGTCAATTGTGATCATAATGTATGTATAAAATGTACCAATAAAGTCAATTAAAAAAAAGGATTGTAGTTAGAGATGTGTCCTGTGGTTGCTTGCTTGTTTCTTGCTTGCTTGATTAGGTTGGGTTTGACAGATGTAGTTCTGCTTTTACCTGATGGCATCCAATGATTCCTTTCCACACTAATATTCAGGGAAATTTGTAACAATATATGGTCTGTAGATGAAACTGAGTAGCCTTGACATTTCCAGTCCTTTCTCTAACTGTAACTCAGAGATTCATGCCATGCTATATCAGTTCAGTTCACTAGAGAAACAAACATTTCTGTTTCTATTTAAGGTGCTTATGAAGTAGTATTGCCAGAGCCACCAGGAAATAGAGGGGTGGAGAATGCAGAATGGACACCTAGGGGCTGGAGAGCCGGGGCGCAGTCAGAAGCAGAAGCTGGGAGCTCTCGCAACAGAGCCGGTCGGAGTCTGTATGGAAAGCCAATCCGTCTGCACTAGCAGCTTAACGCATCTGCACGGAAAGCCTGAAGGAGCTGGAGACAAACATCCCAGGCAACGATAAGGACCGGAGTCTTCCAAAGAGGAAAAAAGAAAGGCTTCTTTCATTACTTTTATGCCACTCAGGCCTTAAGCCTACTTGCTGGTGCCTTCTGCATGTTGGGTTGGTCTACTCTCTTTACTTTATGGCCTGCATGTCAATCATCTCCAAAAATATCTAGAGCTTTACTAATGTGCTGGGTGGTTCTTACTGAATTAAATGGACATATCTTAATTAATGATCACACGCTTTATTTCAAAAACATGGTCAGTGAGCACTTTCCATCTGTCAGTAAACTGGTGAAAATAACTGAGTCACAGCAGTAAGCCAAAACGTGGAACCAGGTCTGTAAATAATTTTGGTCTATCAATAAAGGAGCTGTAAATTTCAGCTGAGAAAATTGAATAGAATGAAAGAAAAGCTCTGGATTTTGAGTTTGACATTTTCACACTCTCCCCCACACCAACTGCTCTTGGATGACACTCACATCTTTGGCCAGCAAAATAATATGTAATTACTTTAGGTTTAATTATTCTGAATAAAAAATTTTAGCATGTTCATTTTTTGCACTTGTTTCATTGCCAACAAACACAGCACATAGTGCCAAGACTTAACTACCTCTTCCCAAAAAAGATGGACAACTGAAGCTCACTGTTCAACTAACCAGTTTCATAATATAGTAAAAACAGAAAGTAATGCTTTTCTGCTTTAAAATTTTTCACTACATTGGGACAAAGTAGTGTTAGTAATTTCCTGGTCAGTATGCTAAAGGTTTTGAACGCATACCAACAGTAAGCAATATTAGCATGAACACATACTCTGTTCTCAATAATCATACATATTGTAAAGTAGCTAATAACCACTTATTCATCCAAATTTAATAGAAACAATTTATGAAAATTGAACAGTACCAATTATCTTTATTAATAGATTTCTTGTAGTTTTCACTCATTTAGATTGAGGGGAAGTTTGTTTTTTGAGGCAGGGTCTCACTTTGTAGTTCAAGCTGGCCCAGAGCTCACTATGTAGCCCAAGCAAGCCTCAAACTCTTGCCTCTGCTTTCTGAGTGCTGGGATTATAGGCGTGAGCCACCATGCCCAGCAAGAGGAAATTTTAAATAATGCAATGCAGACATCTTTTTCTATCCTCAAGGGATTCAACCCAGTAGATGACTGACCTTGAAGTTTGCTCTGTACTGGGTTAGATTATTCTGAAGAAAACAGAGACACAAGTATATAATTCTAAACTAAATATTTGAATTTTACTGTTGGTCCACAGGTTGTGGGTTGTTGTTAAACTGTTAAACTTAATTTTAGGGAAAGAAAAAAGGTTAAGGCTAAAGTATAAAAATGATACAGTGTCTTGAAAGAGATAATTTGATATGAATCATTTTGTCCAAAATTATATGAAGGATTTTTATCTGGAACAAAAATAGACATTCTATAAAACAACTAATATATCTTACCAACTTTTGAAAGAGAGTTTAGCATTTTTATAAGTAGTTGTTAATTTATAAAATATGTTGATTACTTTCTTGAGTGGGCTGACCCAAAAGTTCCTTGTCACCCATTTAAAGCAAAATGAAAAGACGTGGTGACCAATTCTCTCTCTTTTTTTAAAATTTATTCAATGCCATGATGGAAAAACAAAAATTGTACAATGTGTAATGCTATGTAGTAAGTTTTAGTTCCTCTCACAAACCCTTGCTGGTGTGATTTTAACTAGCACACTAATGAGATATGTTTAGCCAAGCATATAGAGCATGCATTTTTAAATTAATATATCCCATAACAGTTAAATTGTCCAATTTGAAGTAAGGTGAAACAGAAATAGAGAACATTCCAGCAAAAATAAAATAAAATAAAATAAAATAAAATAAAATAAAATAAAATAAAATAAAATAAAATAAAATAAAATAAAATAAAAAAGTGAAGTCATTCCACTTTGATTTAAAAACAGAAATACAAAGACAACAGAGCAAACAAGTTCCTTATATTAAAACTGACAATTACTATAGTGTGAGGCTATGTGAATCAATTGTGAAGATCAATGCTACAAAATGTTAATTTGTAGTTTTATGATCCTCTGTGTAGTTGTGATAGTTCCATGTTCCAAAGACATGGTTATATGGAAGGCAATGTTCAGAAAATAAGCATATGTTATTTTTGCCAGTGATTATATGGACTGTTCCATACAAGTGTAATTTCAGAGAATATAAGAGTTATGTTAGCTCTATTTCTCTCACAAAAATTAAGAGTCCTGTATAATCTAGCAAGCTCATTTAAATAATTTTGACTGTGAAGGTTGGAAATCTTATGTTTAGTTTGAACAAAGTTTGTCCAGTCAATTATTAAAATAATCACTTTTCATTATCTAAGAACACCATGTTCACATATTTGCCTAACAAATGTGCTCAATTAATGTTTAGCAAATGTTGATATTTCCATACTTAACAAACATTGATATTTTCCATATTTCAAAATACTGTAGAATGACATGATTAAACAAAATGAATGTTTTCAATATTTATAATGTTAACCATGAATCATTATAAGTAAATAATTTAAGTGAAAATATCAATATTTCAGGACCAAATACTAAGAAAGTAATCCTATCACACTGCCATTTACTAATACAGAACACATGCTTTACTCTTGTTTTTCTTTACCTTTTCCACTATGTTTAAAGTGAAAAACCACAACCTTTGAATAAAAGAAGAATCTTTTTTAACTTAGGCAAAACATATGAAGTCAAGAACAATGTGAAGATTGTATCCTTTCTTGTTCCTGGACATTAAAGTTTCACATCATGTACACACATCAGTATGATGGTATTACACTATTTTTATGTCATTTATAGTCTTGGTTATACAATCCTTCCTTTTCTCATTTTATTCCTCTGTTTTCTCTAGGAGAGGTAGCTAAAGTTTGTTATAATTCTAGAAGCACATAAACAAACCTTCTCATTGAAGGTCTTTGTTTCACCAGGACTGTGCTCTGAATTGCTTCCCTGAGGTGACATCAGGCAATGAAAAGGGTGCGAGTGGACCGGACTGAGTCACAAAACACTCACCACAGTTGGCTTCATCTGACGCGTCCGCACAGTCTGGATCCTCGTCACAAACCCACAGCTTGGAAATGCAGTGTTTGGTGGTTTTGCATTGGAAATAGTCCGGAGAGCAGCTGTTCTCAGCTTAAGAGGAAAACAGCTATGAATATGTAGCTTTGAAGGACATCAGATATTTTACTTACAAAAAGCAATTAGAAAGTGTCTAAGACAGTTACTTCAAAGTGTATTATCTTTTAATTAGCTGGCTTCTGAAGGTAAGGAACTTTACCTTTATTACTTATCATATGTTCCTAATATCCTTTCCAGTAGAAATAAATAAGGAAAACACATTTCTCCAATACTCTATTGATAAAAAATTATAGTTTAAAATCCTCTGAATTAGATATTTGGAAATTAATTTAAAAACAAAAGATACAAAATCTTTCAAAATAACGCTCCAGATATGTTTAGGAATTTATGCCATTTTTAGAAACAAGAAAAAGAGCAAACCTGGGAGACATTAAAAGAATGAGGAAATACGGCATAAAATGTAGTGAAAACATCTGGGAATGAGCTGGGTCGGGCGTGTGAGGGAAGCATGAGGCTCTGCCTTGGACTGTAAACTGCTTCACAAATCCTCGCCGGCTTAATGGATCAGCTGCCACGAAGCTCGCCATAAAGAACCGTTGCTAACTTTATTTGGAATGCACCACCTTAATCAAATTGCTGGGTGGCTGCACATTATGTACTGATAAATGTTTGAAAGGAATAAAATAAAAACTTCAGCAAGTCGGAAATGTTGACAGTAGTTTTGTTGAAGATGTGAAACTTGACAGGTGCTTAATCTTTTAGTTCTTGTGTGTATGTGTGTGTGCTGGAGGTGTAGGTTTACACACACACAGATGTGCACACCTGAGTGTGTACTTTGTGGATATGGTGTTCATTGTTTTAACAACCACTCAATGTACTTTGGTTTTTGAAAAGAGATTGAAATACGTAGTAAACAGAAAAATGATTTTTTCATATTATTCTTTCAAGTGACCTGTTAAGATTTCTTCAACAGAATGTTTACCTTTTTTTTACAAGTGGCTTTGTTAAAGCACTTGGCTAAATTTTTATCATACTTGCAACATGTATTTTATAGGAGAAACACTTCTCAGAAGCCCATTTCAAATAACTCCTAAATGATAGAAATAACTTACCAGTTTCTATCTCATAGGGTTAAAACTCAGTTTGTGGAAAATTCCATAATCGAGCACAATGTGGTTTCTGATGTTTCTCTTAAGGAAGATGCTGATGAGCGGCTGCTCCTCATGTGTGTCACAGCCCCTCGGCAGGCCTTAGAGATTGCTCGTGTTTCACTTGTCTCTAGTTTGCTTTAGCACTTTTCGACATTCCCTCCACACTGGCACCTATGAGTCGTTACCTGACCTCTGTTACTGGTTTCCCACCACGTAAGAACTTACGTTGACTCGCTGGCAAACCAAATTATCTTGAGAGTCAAAATCAAGAAGAGACAGGACATTCTGAGAAGACTTACGACAGTCTCTTTCATCTTCCTCATCGCCACAATCATCTTGCCCGTTGCATCTGAGGTTGACCGGGATGCATTTCTGGTTCTTCGTGCACTTGAACTGACCCGACAAGCAAACATGTGTGTCTAAAATCAGTGAACAAAAACGTCTGAACTGAGATCTGTCTGATTTAAATGAGCGCATCCATAGTCAGTTAAAAATAAGATGTACGTTTCTCGGGGACTTAATCACCTACCACAATTGAGCTCGTCAGAATTGTCCCCGCAGTCGTTTTCTCCATCACAGATGAACGCGGGCAAAGCACAGAGTCCAGTTCCGCACTGAAATCGGCCTGGCTGGCATTTAAACTCAGCTGGGGAAGAAAAACGCACAATTGTTACATAGAGCGTGGCTCCTGTACCCTATGACACTTGCACAGAGCTTTATTGACATTCAAATATTTGTTATATTTTATGTGAAATATAACCAAGAGAAGAATACTAACTTCTCACCTGAAGAAATTTATTTATTCCAGCATATGGGTAAGATATAAAGAACTTATATGGGCCTCTGAATTAGATTTCTTACTGCATGTGAAGAGGGATGGGATAAACAGTACATAAATATATAAAAACTGTATTTTAAGAAGTATAGAAATGTGTCATTGTTTTACTGATGTTCAGAAGACATTGAATTGCAGAATAAAATTTACTAGAATAAAAAATTTCATTCTAATATTTAAATTTAATTTCATTCTAATATTAAAAAACTCATTCTAATATTAAAAAAATGATCTCTCCTTTTCCACTTTGTTGCCTATGGTATGTCTATGATATATACATCATATATATACATATATATGATAGATATATATATGTGTGTGTATGTATATATATATACATACATACATACACACATATTTTGTGTGTGTGCATGTGTGTGTGTTTGTGGTACTAGGGATTGAACTCAGAACTTGGGTTTGTGAGGCAGGCACAGTGTCACTGAGAAAAATTCTAAGACTTCTCTAGTAATATCTGAATCAGATGCTTCCAGTATCATCACATCTGAATAACATTTATTGATATTGATTTCTATACTACTTATAAATGATGTCAATGCTTCAAAAATAATGCAAATATAAATATATAGTCTATAATAAATAATTTACAAACTATATTTGTACTTTTTGCTACATTATTTGCTTACTATTAATAAAAAAGCAGACTATCCTATGAATATACTCTGTACCAGGCACTGACTTAATACTATCATATTCAGTTTCTATGTTAATTTCATAATCTCCCTTTAGTATTACTGTGGCCATTTTACAAATGAGGAAATTCAGCTTTATGAGTATTATTTATCCACCCCAAGATGCATAAGTTTCAAATACTAGATTCTGAAGTTGCATGGACTTGGTGTTTGTAATGAAATACTAATTTTTTTTTTTTTTGAAACAGGGTCTCACTTTGTAGTTCAGGCTGGCTCTGAGCTCACTTGTAGCCCAGGCAAACCTGGAACTCAGCAATCCTCCCACCTCTGCCTCCCGAGTGCTGGGATTACAGGCGTGAGCCACCACGCTCAGCGAAATACTAATTTTTTGACTAGTGACTATACTGTACATTAATAATCACTGACCATGAGATTAATAACATACTCTTTATTAGTTCAAACCAATGAAACAAAGGTTAAATGACATTTCGTTTTCTTTGGCAAATAAATTATGATTTTATTACAATATTGATAAAACATATAAAAACTCTTTTAAGAAAGAATCTTATTATGTGTTTTAATTCTGTAGACATGGGGGTTCTAAAACAGTGAGTAATCTACTTCCAATTTGCAAAATTTGCCAATGACTTTTAAATATTTAAACTTTACGTGTTTTATGTACTGAATATATGTATTTCCTCTAATTCCATTGCTTTATTCATGATTTTCTTCAACATCCTTTTGCTACATGACATAAAAATAGCTCCATCTGTGAAATAACTGCCTGATTGCATTGCACCTGTAATCTCAGTCTTCTGGGAGGCTGAGGCAGGAGGACCACAATTTCAAGCCTGGGCAACTCAGCAACTTAAACAGAATTTGTCAAAATGGAGATTTTACTATTGAAAAATGAAAATGAAAGGTTTAGTTCTGTCCGCATGATTCAACACATTGCTGCCTGGCATTTCTTACCTGTGGGGAAAGAAAATGGTAGTCATAACTCCAAGAGTTATACTACAGTTTTGCATGAGTCCTAACCAGAGGACGAGACTACCTCAGTTTGGTGACAAATATCGTCCTGTAGGTTTCTTACTCTTACCTATTTCCATATTCTTTCAGTGATGTTCTACAGATACATATTAGTTTAATCATGGAATAAAGTGAGAAGTTTTCTGTCTGTATGTTTTGCTAACTGAATATTTCCATTATTATGCTAGAAAGGAATATCTATGAAATAAATAACTGTCTATTTTGATCCCTGCTGTTGTAGGATATCATGAGAAATTTAAGTATCAAGTGGTAGTGGCTTATAATTCTTTATGCATCACTTTTAACTGTATTTATATAAATAACTTTCTGTACTTTAATCAGTATGTGACCTTAGCAAGAGGCTTTCCCACCTACTTTAGTAATAGAAATTGTCAGTGGCTTTAATACCTACAAATGTTGATACAGCAATGGCAAAATTATATTTAAACACTCCAGTGCTTATTGTATGTTATTTTCCATCTCCTCATGACTCTCAAAGTGTCATGCCAGGTGATACTCAGCCGTCAGGTACAAGTAAAGGTTTTTTTTTTTTTTTTTGCTAAAGACCACAGAGATTATATCACTGATAAAGTTTATTTCCTAAAAGTCACAGAGATATTTCAATCAATAAAATAATGAACTACTAGAAGAAAAGATAAGGAAACATCATTATGATATCGGGCTGAGCAGAAATTCGTTGGATATGAAACCAAGAAAATAGGTTAAAAGCAGACTGAACTGATTTTATCAAATTAAAATTGTTCTTCACAACAAAGGAATCAATCAAGAGTGAAGAGACAAGCTATGAAATAGGCAAAAATATTTAGAAACCGTATATCCTGCAGGAGGCTAATACCAATAACATATGAGAAACCCAATTCAGCAATTAAAAAAGTTAAATTTAAAATTTGCTAAGAATTTACAGAGAAATTTCTAAAAATAAAATATAGAAATATCCAAACTATATATGAAGAAATGTTCAGTATCATTAATCATATATCTATGTGTTTATGTATCTACCTATTTATTATGTACATATAGGTATATAGTTATATAGACATAGATATATATTTACTACTGGATATATATCCAGTAGTACAATTACTGAATCATGAAATGAAAAATAAAATCAATATATTAAAAAGACATGTACAATCCATGAATTGCTATATTATTTACATAATTAAATAATTATGAGAATTATTCAAGAATCACCATATACCCATCAGTAGATGAATGGATGAATGAATATAGAGCATGTGGCATGTGTTTATCTACCAACTACTCATACACCTCTCTGTCTGCTAATCTATCTATTGAACTGTTGATGTATATAATAGAGATGCACAAGTGTCTATATGATGAAATGTTGGAAAACTTCCTTAAAAATGAGTTCTTTCATTTGTCACAATTTATATGAAACTATAGCACACTAGGTTAAATGAAAAAAATGGGACATAGGAAGACCCAATATCATCTCTTTTACATGGGGAATCTGATAAAGTTGAATTCATGGGAGGAGAGTAAAATAGTTATCAGAGGATAAAGTTGAACTCATGGAAAGAGAATAAAATAGTTATCAGAGGCTGGACAATTGAAATACTGGTCAAAGGAAATAAAACATCAGATAGGAAGAATAAGTGCAAGAGCTCTGATGTACATTTTAATGCCTAGCATTACTATATATTTGAAAGATGCCAACAAAGCAGACTACATGTGTTATCACAACCAAAAATGCATATGTCAAAGGCCATGAATATGTACCTGCATATTGCTGTATGTTATAAAAACATGTAAACATTATTTGTAAATTAAGAAACAAAATGTGTGGAAATTTGTATGCCCCCTTAAAAGATACATTAGTATTTTATCACCATGTGTTCTGAAACTGGGTGAATACAAAAAATGCATTACACTACATTAAATCTGTCACCTTTAATGACTATGAACCCGGTGTTAAATTTCAGCTGATTAACAGTAAAATTTGAAAGCTTTAAATATTTTTAAAGGAAAAGTGTCTCATCCTCTTCACTTTACCACTGATCATTATGGTGAAAATAGGTTAAAAACAGGTTAAAAGACTGCTTGGTCACCAAGGTTACTTTCTTAATTCAGAGGTCAAATTAAAATATTTAATATTGGTTATTTCTATGAGCTACAAAAGTAAATAAAGAAAAAAAGTACATTTCTTTATGTTAAAATGAATAAGATTACTAAATTATCCTTTCATATACTAATTCTGTGGTAATTTATATAGTAATCTAAGGAGAAAGAATATTGTGGGAATAATATTATAACTATTCCACTCCTATATTTTTTGGGGGGAGTGCAGGGGGAGGAAGCTTCTAGGCAGTTCACATTGGCCTTTAATATGGACATTTAACTACAGTGGCCTGGGTGGGCCTCAAATCACCGTGATTTCCTCTCTCAGTTCCATGGGACTAGGGTTATAGGCACGTGCTACCATAGCTGGGCACACAATATTCTTTATGTCATCTATCATAATAAAAAGAAAATTAATTTTTAAAATAAAGATTAATAACCTTTTAATGTAGAAAATTACATTAGAAAAATGACTTTTATAACTTCTTTCTTTCTCATTGGTTACTTGCTAATTACAAACCTATCAACTGTATTTAACAACTTCTACTGTGTGATAGACTCAGACGTGACCAGAGAGATGGAACACAGCTCATTTTAGTAAATTTCTGAAGTGTCTAAATTTGAAACATGGTCATAATTAGGGGGCACAAAGCTTTAGCACAGAAAGTAACTAGGTTTCAGTGTAAATTGAAAGATTCTGAACTCTATTTTCAAGGACAAATAATGGCAAATATCCACTGAGATCCTGAGGGAACTGTCATGGTTGACTAAAAGCATCTTCAGATTGACAGGACAATATTAGAGTGGCCTGTGGAGTGAACTGGCATCGAAGAGTCTGCTAAGTCTGCCCGGTACCACTGCAGTTATCAATGACCGTTGAAACAGTAGCACCTAAAAATGTCAATGAGTGTCAGTAGGTATAATTGGGAGTTAATTTACTAGAATTGACGAGAATACATTAAACTATTGAAAAGTAAACTAATGATTATGATTGAAAAAGTCTGACTTTGAAAGAGTTTTTGCAATTTTAGTACTACAAGAGAAGTTGAAAACATATTCTTTTCAGTCACTGCATGGTATTCTAAAACCTGTTTATTTAGGCTTCTCATTTTGCTATTAAGTCAAAATCATGCCACTTATTACATTACTGAACACTATAGGAAAGAGTGTAACTATCCTACATGTAAACAAACGATAAAGAAAAAGAAATACAAATTTCGAATGGAGTCATGCTAACATTTTACAAGTGAGATATGAGACTCCAACAATTTTTGCTATATTTTCAGGGATTGTGACATGAGTCCTTGGGATTTCAATCTTGGAATGTGCTGTGTCAGCAAGTACTTTAAATGTAGTTTCAATTATCCAGGTCTGTAATATAAGGGACTTTAAATTCCAAATTGCAGCTTTGGCCCATGTACTTACGACAGTCATCTGGTTCATCAGATCCATCACCACAGTCATCCACGGTGTCACATTTCCACCAGAATGGAATGCATTTGTCAGTCTTGCAGCGAAACTTTCAAAAACGGGAAAAACATAAAATGCATTTAAAAGTTCACTGAATCAGTACAGCTATCCTATCCTCTTACAGTAAATACAGATGGCACTGGGTTTAAAATCTTCTAGAAAAAATAATAACTGTATAAATGGCTGCAACGGGATCTGCCAGGAAAGTACATGATTTTGGAAAAGCCCTGAGATTCCTGTGCAAGCAGATGTACTCGCTCAATGACATCCTGTCTCAGGTCAATTTGTGTTCCCACAGCCACAATGAGTAGTCGCTATGGAAACCATATGACCCAAAGAAACCTAAAGTATTTACTCTCTATGCTTTTACATTAAAAAGTTTGCTCAATACAAAATGAGGCAAAGAATTATCAAGAATATTAAGAATATATATCAGGTGTTATCCATCCAAGCTAGTTCGAGTTAATCTGTCCAACTGAATGGCTTGCAAAATCTCGGGTAAGAAGGAAGTGTCTGTCAGCCTGTGTCCTTTCCCCACCGCGTGAGGAACCAAAGATCCCCTCGAGGGTCTGGTCTGCTCCAGTGCAGCGATTGCATGGAAGTCCCCTCCCACTGAAAATATCACTTTCCCCTGGAATGAAGATCCAACTATAGAAACTTCACAGATATTTCTTTGAAAATGCAGAGGTCGATCAAGTTTTTTTCAGCTTTTAGAATGACTAATAAATACATAATGCTTTCAGGATAATAAATGAAGGTGTTATAATTTTAAATACCTTAATATTGACATTTATTTTAAACAAGCACAGGAGGAATTTTTCAAAATTAAAACTGACATTTTATGAACATGTCTACTCACAGGAAATGTAATAATTCTACTGAGTAGAAGAAGGAATAATTTTGTATTTTAAATGCCTGTTAAAATTCACCATCATTGATATTTAACAATCAAAATAGTAGTTAAGCCTGTTGGGTGGCAGTATTTGGATACAGCTTTACTTAGTACACTGGTGGCTTATTACCACCGAAAAATTTCCAGGGGTTACTATTGCATGCTATTATTAGAAGTAAGGTGATCTGAATCCAAATCACAGACTGTGTCAGAGCACAGAATTATTTTACCTGATGATCAACAGGACAACGTCTCACACTGCTCAAAAAAAAGATCAGTCATTCTAGTCCTTAATGATCCCTTATTTACTGTCTTAGAAAATTTCAATAAGAAAAAAGAAAATAAACCAGGTTGTCCATACAGAGAAAACTTGCAACATTGCAGTGTTGTTGCATTTAAAATTTTCACTTTAAATCATTAAGTGAGCAGTATAGAAAATTTGGTTAATTTTTCCAGTAATGTCATGTTATTTTTATTTCTGTTTCAAAAGAAATTCTGTGAAAAGTACATTAAAATATTATTCAAAAGTGAAAACATTAGGTTGATATTTTCATTAGATTGATAGTTTATTTTCTTTTAGAAGTGTTTATAATTCCCAAGAGTGTGGCAGACTGAGAGTTGGCATTTACCTTAACGTATTACATGCAAGAAAATTTCTAAAAGAAAAATATAGCCTCAGTTCACTTATCTCTAAAGAAAGTGGATTAGCAATGTAAGAGTTTATTCACTTAGGACATATTACATTTTTCCAGTAAGAGAGAATTTCATGATAGCTTTTGCTCGGCTTATGGTAGTTTGGAGTTGATTAAGTGTAGTTACATTAAACATGGGAGTGAGTCCTTCTTCCAGGGCAGCATCAGAGGGAACAGAGCACTGGGAATCCAAGCAGAGACCTAAAGGTTGAAGTGCCTTTTTTCCTATTTGCTTAGGCCGTGGTCATGTCTGTTGCGGTTTTTTATAAATTACCAGAGGGGGAAAATACTTTTATTCATAGTGACAGTCTGGGG
>PVIC010039238.1:0-17179 GCA_004025085.1 Thryonomys swinderianus
CAAATAGTACTATTTTTGACAAAGTGCTTATCTTTCAATCACTTGTAATTAAATTTTCTCTATACAAAAGAAAACATAGTCCAATATCCTGTTCCCTACTACTCTGCAATCTTGTGGAAATTGAAACTAATTTAGGGACCAGAGATTTAGCTCAGTGGTTCCAGTGCCTGCCTACCAAGTGCAAGGTCCCTGGTTCTATCCTAGTAACCGCATACACAATACTGGGCATGGTGACTCACGCCCGCCAGCATTTGGTACCACATATGACTCTGCTGGGGTATGGTGGCTCAGGCCTGTCATCTAAACATTTGGGAGGCAGAGGCAGGAGGATTGCTGAGTTCGAGGCTTGCATGGGTTACATGGTGAGCTCAAAGTTTGATCCCCAGTAGTGCAACACACACACACACACACACACACACACACAGAGTGAGCTCAGGGCCAGCCTGAACTGCAAACCAAAATCCTGTCTCAGAAACAATAAAAACCCAAACTAATTTAGGTATTAGTTATCAAAGGCTGTAAAAATGGTGATTCAAATCAGTCCAACAATTAACTGAGAAGTTCCAATATTTGAGGCTACTGAATTCTGGGAATAATAAAATAAAAAGATATGGTTCTCATTTATAAAATTTTGACCCATTACCGAACTATAAAATGAGAGATTTCTCTCTGGTAGATTCCTTTTTTATCCATACTCTTTTTCTTCTTGGTCTGTCTGTGTTTTTGCAAGTGACTGAGTCTGTTTTTTTTTGTTTTTGTTTTTGTTTTGAGACAGGGTCTTGGTTTGCAGTTCAGGTTGGCCCTGAATTCACAGCATAGCTTGGGCTAGCCTCAAACAGCAGTCCTCCTGCTCTGCCTCCTGATTGCTGGGATTACAGGCATGAGCCACCACACCTGGCATTGTGATAGGTAGTCCAAAGGATCATGTCAGGTCCTTGTGCTTGCCAGACGACTCTGGAACCACTTAGCTAAATCCCTGGCTCTACTATTATGTTGTTAACATTCATGTTTTCAGTGTAATAATTTAAGTATTTGCTAATTTTATTTGCTTTTGTTTTTGCAGTACTGAGGATCAAACTCATGATCTTGCTTTTGCAAGGCAAGTGGCAGCGCCACAGAGCTAAATATCCAGCTAATTTTATTTTCCTTATATTTAAAAAGGTCTGTTAACCATAAAACTATTTAGCTTTACATTTTTATTAGTGCATCAAACCCTTTCTTTATTGTATGTGGTTACCAGGATCGAACTCAGGACCTTGCACTTGCGAGGCAGGCGCCAGAACCACTGAGCTAAATCTCTGGCCTGAAGCTGCTGGATTTTTTTTTTGTTTTTGTTTTTGCTTTTTGGAGACAGGGTCTCGCTTTGTAGTTCAGGCTGGCCCTGAGCTCACTATGGTGCCCAGGCAAGCCACTGCGAACTCAGCAATCCTCCTGTCTCTGCCTCCCAAGTGCTGGGATTACAGGCATGAGCCACCACGTCTGGCATTAAAGCTGCTGTATTTTTATAGCATCTAGTACTGTGGTAAGCATAAAGTTGAGGTTCAATAAATATTTGTTGATACATGAGTGGAACTTAAAGAGGAAATTGTATGTTATGGGTTTTAAAAATCTATAAACCATACTGAGAATATAAATTCCTATTACATGCTAAGTACTCCTTGAGGTATTGAGGATAAAATCAATAAATAAAAGAGCCTACAACATAACATTACAGACATTCCTCATTTAACAACAGGGATATATTCTGGCAACTCTGATTAAATGAATTGGTCATTAAAACTTCTTTCTAGTGTGTACATTACAGTATTCAGAACAAAGAAAGGGTATAAGGATACTCCAACTTGATTTATTTGCACAACTTAATGTTACAACATAATGTTCAGTACTGTAATATATAACAGCATAAAACTACAGTACTATATTATACAGTACAGTCAGCAAAAATTATAGTACTATAGTTTGAAAAAGCCACTGTAAGGCTAGACTGCAGCTCACATTCCTGTATCAAAAATCTGAATGTAAGTCCTAAGTCTTGAGTGGTGAGTAGTAAGTCTGAACAATGCTTCTGGGTTGTAAGTTGACCCATTGTTAAAGTAACTGGTTGTTAAATGAAGAATATTTGTATATCAAATAGTGATAAGTACTATGAAGCAAAATGCGGGATGATAAAGATAAAAAGAAGCATTTTATATAGTTCAGGCTGGTCTTGAACTTATTACATAGCCCAGACTGGCTTGACCTTAAGTGATCTTCCTGTCTCAGCCTCCCAAGTGCTGGGATTATAAGCAGTGCCACCATCCTTGGCTAAAGAAGAGCATTTAATGTAGGATGTAAAGGAAGGCTTCTCTAACAGGGGGCATTTAAATAGAAATAATACCTTGCACCATGATTAATTTTTAACTTGTTAGTAAGTTATAATTGAAGAAAGTTCATTTTATTCTTAGTCTTAACCTTTTACATTACAAGGTCACATTGATAATGCCTGTTAGGATTTATTTCTTGTAGAAAATTCAGTCAGTTCTTGAATATCTCTCTAAGTATAGTTGAAAAATGATCTCCTTAACAATGTTTTAATAATTTATGCTGTTATCTTTGACTCATGTTTTTCTAACTATAAATTTCAGAATCGATAGAGCCAGAGTAAATCTAGATAGAACACTGAATAAAAGAATGCCTCCATTACCAGAGCCTGATTATCCTTCAACTGTGAGTTGTTTTGTCTTTTAAAAATGTGTACCATTTTAATTTTTAGTTTAATTTCAATATAAATTTTAAAAATAACATGTCAGACTTATTTTTAATTTTTTACAATTTACTTCTTGACTTAATTATATTTTATTTTTTTGTTTTTGACAGATGACCAGTGATGTTAAAAAAAAAGGAGTGAGTACAATTTTTAAATTTTTTAACAATGTTCAAAGAGGTTATTAAAAACTTTTTTTCTAAAACTACCTGTTAAATCCCATCCTAGATTATCTCAGTACATACATAGTGATAGTTATTTATCCACTCTACAAATACTTACTGAGAATGTATTACATATTAACTATATGCTAGGTGCTAGAGATAAAAAAAGAAAAAGGAAAGACACTTAACTATATGGATGATGGTATGAGGCTATGATGTGATTGGTGGAAAGATGAATCACATAAAGTTTCTTTAATAGTGAAGCATACAGAGACATGGGACTGGTTGCATCTTATGTAGCATATTCCCAGGTGGAAATTTAAGCTTTCTAATTTCCTTAAGGTTTTCTTTGGTGATAGAGGGCTGAGGACAGTACCTTGTGGATTGAGAATAGATAGAAGAAACTCCTTTTAGCTAGTCAAGATTTTTGGTTTTGTCTTTTAAAGTAAAATGTATATATTTATTTATGTATTTATTTATTTGAGACAGGGTCTCACTTTGTTCTTCAGGGTGGCTCTGAGCTTGCTATGTAGCCCAGGCAAGCCTCGAACTCAGCAGTCCTGCCTTTCCCTCCTGAGTGCTGGGATTATGGGCATGAGCCACCAAATCTGGCATTTGTGGTATGTGGTACTGATTGCCAATGGATGTGAGTTACTACACCCAGTATTGTTGTATGTGGTTACTGGGGATAGAACCAGGGACCTCGTGCTTGCTAGGCAGGTGCTGGAACTACTGAGCTAAATTTCTGACCCTCTCTGCTAGTTACAGAATTGGAGAAATTAGACATCTATAAAAAAACAAAAGAGCTGGGCACGGTGGCTCACGCCTGTAATCCCAGCATTCAGGAGGCAGAGGCAGGAGGATTGCTGTGAGTTGAAGGCTATCCTGGACTACATAGTGAGTTCAGGGCCAGCCTGAACTACAAAGTGAGATCCTGTCTCAAGCAATAACAACAACAACAGACTAAACTAAAAAACAAAAATCCTTAGCCTAAACCTCACATCTCATACAAAAGTTAATAAAATAATTGATCATAGATTTAAATGTAAAATATAAAACTTTTAAAAATTTTTAGAAGAGCTGAGCGTGGTGGCTCACGCCTGTAATCCTAGCACTTGGGAAGCAGAGACAGGAGGATTGCTGAGTTCGAGGCTTGCCTGGGCTCCATAGTGAGCTCAGGGCCAGTCTGAGCTACAAAGCGAGACCCTGTCTCAAAAAAAAAAAAAAAAAAAACTTTTAGAAGAAAATACAGGAGAAACGTAGAATTATAATATTTTTAGAGGAAAACAGGACTAGGGAAAGTTTTTGTTTGTTTTGAGACAGAGTCCCTCTATTCTTGAACTATTCTGGCCTTGAACTCACTATGTACCCCAGGCTACACCTCAAACTTGAGTTGATTCTCCTGCCTCAGCCTCTGGAGTCGTGGGGTCACAAGTATGCACCACCACACCTGATCAAGAGATCTTGTGCTGGGGATTTAGCTCAAGTGGTATGGTGCCTACTTTGGAAGCACAAAAGCCCCAGTTTGATCCCTGGTACTGAAAAAAAAAAAAAAGACATTTTACCACAGAGGATATATGGATGGCAAATAAGCATATGAAAGGAATTCATGTTGTTAATCATTAGGAAATAGAAATTAAATCTACAATGAATTCTTACCATATACTTAATTAGAATGGTTGAAACTTAAAAATGACAATTCCGGTTGACTTAGGTAGTGCTGACCATTTATTTATTTTCTGATATTCCTTTATATTTATTTTTCTGGCTACTATTTCTCTGTCATCTTTATGGGTTCTTCCTTGTCTGCCTATACCTACTTAGTTTTCTGTCTTAATTTTCTTGGAGGATTCTCTCCATTTCTGATTTCAAATAAGTTTCATAATGGGGCCAGAGGGTTAGCTCAGTGGTTCCGGTGCCTGCCTCGCAAGCGCAAGGTCCTGAGTTCAATCCCCAGTAACCACATACAAAGCTGGGCGTGGAGACTCATGCCGCATCAACAATCAATACCACATACATACCATAGTGCCGGGCGTGGTGGCGCACGCCTGTAATCCCAGCACTCGGGAGGCAGAGACAGGAGGATTGCTGAGTTCCAGGCTTGCCTGGACTCCATAGTGAGCTCAGAGCCAGCCTGAACTACAAAGTGAGACCCTGTCTCAAAAAAAAAAAAAAAAAAGCTTCATACTGAAATAGCTTTTAGGGATTTTTTTTCATGCACAAATACCTCAAATTCAACATGTCAAAAAAAGAAAAGAAATGTTCATGATGCACTTCCATTCTGGTTGTTATTATCACTCTGCAGTGAATCATTCTTAAAATATTATTTTCTCCTCTGAACTCTCCATTTGTCCTACATAAGTGGTCCCTAAAGGCTGTGACTATTGCTCATATCAGTACCATTCTTATTTTAGGATTAGATGAAACTTCATCTCTTGTCTTGACAACAGCCATCAGTGGCTTCTTGTATAGAATTAATGCTTAACGTGGGATACAAGACCTATAATGTGACCCTTGTCTCTCTGCCTTCCATTTTCTCTCACCATGCTTTGTACTATACTCTGTGCTACACTTCATACTGTACTTGTATTACACTTTATGCTCTACTGGTATACTTATGCTTATTATTCATAAAAAATATAATATTTTTCTTTGGTGCTTTTGTTCTAACATGTCCTCTGACTATCCTTGTTTCCTTTTATCTGTTTGTCTCTAATTTAGCTTAGCTGTCACTTCCAGAAATCCTCCCTTATTGGTTTGGCTAGGTAACTTTTTATTATGAAATATAGATTCATATTTTTGCCCATCTTTTATTGTGTTTTTGAACTCTTTTCTTTTGTTTACAAATTGTTATATAATACGCATATCATAAAATTTACCACCTGAACCATTTTTAAGTGTACAATTTAGTTGTGTTAGGTATTTTTACACCGTTGGTGGAAACCTGTGTCCATAACATTTTCATCTTGTGAAATTGAAACTCTATACTTATTAAATAACAACTCCTCATTTTCTCCTCCCATCAGCCTCTTGTGACTACTGTTGTGTTTTCTGTTTCTATGAATTTAATGAGTCTAGATACTTCACATCAGTAGAATCATACAATATTTGTGTGTGTATCTATATCTGTATCTGTATGTGTGCTGGAAATTGAACACAGAGTCTTGCTGATGCTAAGCACATACTCTCTACCCCTAGCCAATATTTTTTTTTTTTGAGACAAGGTCTTGCTTTGTAGTTCAGGTTGGCCCTGAGCTCACTGTGTAGCTCAGGCGAGCCTCCAACTCAGCAATCCTCCTGCCTCTGCCTCCCAAGTGCTAGGATTACAGGCTCGAGCCACCAAGCCTGGCTTTTTTTTGAGACAGGGTCTCACTTTGTAGTTCAGGCTGGCGCTGAGCTCATTATGTAGCCCAAGCAAGCCTTGAACTCAGCAATCCTCCTGCCTCTGCCTCTCCAGTGCTGGGACTACTGGCATGAGCCACCACACCCAGCACTGTGGTATGTGGTACTGATTGCTGGTGGGTGTGAGTCACCCCACCCGCTGTTGTTGTATGTGATTACTGAGGATGGAACCAGGGATTTTATATTTGCCAGGCAGGCACCAGAAACACTGAGCTAAATCTCTGGTCCCCAAAACTTTGCTTTTTGTGAGTGGCTTATTTCACTTAACATACTGTCTTCCAGGATCACCCATCCCTAAATCTTAAAGCCTTTTTTTGTACTTTATCTGAGATGTATGTTGTAAATACTATCTCCTAAATTAGTTGTCTTTTATATTTTCCTATATAAATATATTTACTGTTATGTAGTCAGAATTTATTTATCACTTTTTTATGTTTTGAATCTGGAATTTGAACCATAGGAAGTTTTAATTCTTTGTTCTTTTTTATCTCAAGTTCTTACATAGTTTCAGTCTGTGAATTAATGTTCTATTTGAACTTCATTCTTGTGTATGCTGAGAGTAATAGATTAATTTATCTTTTTCCCTATATTTATTCTAGAATAGTTTATTAAAATATTAATTTTTGCCCTAGTGACTTGAGACATCATGTTCATCATGTGTTAAATCTTCTCATGTACTTATCTGTTTCTAGATTTTGTATTCTTTTTTTTTTTTTTTTTTTTTTGCTTTTTGAGACAGGGTCTCGCTTTGTAGTTCAGGCTGGCCCTGAGCTCACTATGGTGCCCAGGCAAGCTGCTGCAAACTCAGCAATTCTCCTGTCTCAGCCTCCCGAGTGCTGGGATTACAGGCATGAGCCACCACGCCCGGCATTGTGGTATGTGGTGTTGATCATTGGTGGGCGTGTCTCCACGCCCAGCATTATATGTGGTTACTGGGGATCAATCTCAGGACCTTGCGGCTTGCGAGGCAGGCGCAGGAACCCCTGAGCTAACCCTCCGGCCCAAGATTTTGTATTCTTTTAAACTGACCTGTTTGTATATTTGTATCATTTATATTAATTATATAGGCCTTATAGTATGTTTGAAGATCTCCAAGGGCCCATGCTCCATCGTAGATTTTCTTTCTTGAGATTTCCTTGGTTATTCTTGCATGTTAACTATTCACAAGAACTTCAGATCAATTTTTTAGTTTGATAAACATATGTGTAGATATTTTTGTTGGAATTGTGTGTTATTGTATTCATTGTGGGACAAACTAAATTTTCATGGTGTTAAGATGTCTTTACTAAAAGCAGGTATCATTCACATGTACTTTTTTTTAGACTCTTCATTTTTTTTTTTTTTTTTTGAGGCAAGGTCTCACTTTGTAGTTCAGGCTGGCTCTGAGCTCTCTATGTAGCCCAGGCTAGCCTCTAACTCACAGCAGTCCTCCTGCCTCTGCCTCTAGAGTGCTGGGATTACAGGCGTGAGCCACCACACCCAGCTTTGTGGAATGTGGTGGTGGGGGGATCAAACAGCACCAGATGCTGGAACCACTGAGCTAAATCTCAGCCAAGAGTTTTCATACTTATGGGAGAATTTGGGAAACTACATTTCTGTTTGTTTGTTTGTTTATTAGTGATACTAGAGAATGAACCCAGGGCCTGCGCAGTGAACTACATCCTTGGCTCTTTTAATTGTTTGAGATGTGGTTTTGCTGAGTTGTCCAGGCTAAGATTCAATTTTAGATACTTCTGCTGCAGCCTTCCAGAATGTAAGGATTATAAGCATGTATTGTCATGCTGAACTTACACTACTCTTTTTTTTTGGGGGGGGACAAGGTCTCGCTTTGTAGTTTAGGCTGGCCCTAAGCTCACTGTATAGCCCAGGCAAACCTCCACCTCAAGCAATTCTCCTGCCTCTTCCTCTCAAATGCTGGCATTATAAACGTGAGCCATCACACCCGGCTATACTACTTTTATATTAGAATATAATCTCCAAGAAAGCATGAGGTTTGCATGTTTGGTTTAATAATGTATATTCAGGATTCAGAACAATGTTTGAGTATTTATTGAATTAATGAATTTCTGTTGAATGGAGGAATAGCATGTTAAAGGATCTTTGTTTTTCCCTAGAAAAGTTTTGGATTTTTGTTTTTCCCTGAAGAATATGCTAAGAACATTGATTTGGCAAGAATTCTTCACACATAAAGAAAAGCCTTAAATATTTTCTTTGTAGGGATATATTTAGATAAAATGGTTTTTATTTTGAAACATGTACTTTTGAGAATATTTTTGTTCTGGGAAAATATTGCCTTAGGAAGAGGGAGCTCAGGAATTACACTAAAATGTTGTACCATTCAGAACATTTAATATTTTTATGTCCTCAGTTGAATTATAATTACATGAAGCAGTGTGTAGAAAGTAGTCCTATAGTGCCTATTCAGCAGGAATGGCTGGATAACATGTTAATGCTGATACCTGAGCCTTTAAAAGAAGGGAAAGAAAGAGAAGAACTGCTTGAATGTCTCATAAAGGAGGTATCAAGTGACTTTGAAAAAAGCATGAAGAGATGTTTGGGTAAGTAGCACTTAACACACACTGAGCTTCTTTTGCCTTTGTCCTAATGTTGAATCAAGAGTAGAAGCAAAATGAACCCTGAATATTATATATTTGAGCTATGTGTATTTTCTAGATATGACTTTTACTTAAGATTTTTGTTCTGTCTATAATCTAGTCAGTTTCTGTAATTTAAGATTACTTATTATAACTTTGTTTATTAGCTAATATGTATAGTTTTTATTTTTCATTTTGTCTTTATAGCTTTAGCCACCCTCTTTGCATTATTGTTAAGAAATATTAATATATTTTGGAAGATTTGTGATCCTTACTGAAATAATTTTTCTTTTTTAATGGACAAAAATTGTATAAATTTATTATGTACATGTTTTGAAATAGTATACATTCTTTAATGGCTAGATTGAGCTAATTAACTTACTCATTACCTCATGTAGTTATTCTTTTCTAGTGAGAACATTTAAAACCTACTCTGTTAGCAGTTTCAAGAATAAAATACATTGTTTTTTATTATAGTCACCATATTTGTACAGCATCTCTTTTGAAGTTATTCCTTCTATCTGACTGAAATTTTTTTTTTTTTGTAGTACTGGGGATTGAACTCAGGAACTTGTGCTTGCCAGGCAGGTGCAGCACCAGCTCAATCTGATTGAAATTTTATACCCTTTGGCCAACATCTTTCTGACTTTTTTCCCTCACTGTTTTTGATGAAACCATGAAATAAATTCATAAATGAATGCAAAGAACTGAGATTTTAAGAGCTTTTTTTCTTTCCTTTTTTTTTTTTTTTTTGAGACAAGGTCTTGCTTTGTAGTTCAGGCTGTGTCTGAGCTTAATATGTAGCTCACACAAACCTTGAACTCAGCAATCCTCCTGCCTCTGTCTCCCAAGTACTGGGATTACAGGTGTGAGCCATAATACCTGGCATTATGGTATGTGGTACTGATTGCTGGTGGGTGTGAGTCAGCATGCCCAGTATTGTTGTATATGGTTACTGGGGATCGAACCAGGGACTTTGCACTTGCTAGGCAGGTGCTGGAACCACTGAGCTAAATCTTTGGCCCAAGAGCTATTCTGTATCTTAATTTACCTCCAAAGTATGGCCCACATAAAATTAAAAGCTTCATTTTGTCTCAAATAAATAAGTTTTTTCTTGTACTCATTTCAATGTACAATAAACTATATCATCCAATATAAAAGGACACTTTGTTTGTGTGGAGTAGTGGAGATTGAACCTAGGACCTCAGTGTGTGCTAGACAATTGTTCTATCACTGAGTTATATCTCCACCTCTAAAGATAAAAGGACTTTTATATGGATAAATATTGCAAGAATTTTCAAGAAATATTAATAAAGATGTGTATTTTAGTGCACAGTGTTCTTGTGAAACCTTCAGTAAAATGGCTTGAAGATGATGGAGGCCCTTTACCTGAATCTCCTATGTAAGTAAATTATTTAAAAAACAGAATTTTATTTAGTTTTTAATACAGCTTGCAAAAGAATTGATCTTAGCTTCAAGTCTACAGTTGTGAAACTCAGAAGTACTTTTGAAAATTACCTAAAGAACTCCAAAGATTTTCTCTGCACTGTACTTATATAGGAAAACTTTTATGAACATCCAGTTCAACTTGACTTTGAGTAAACTTTGGTATATGTCAGACAGTTTTTTACATCCTTTATCCCTAACCCTAAAGAATGTATTTTTTTTATGTTTGTCTTGGGTAAGTGAACCAGAGGAGAGTAAGAGTAAGAACTGAAGCTTGGATGACGTTTTTTATTTGAGGTATGTCTTCTAAGATTCCCAGTGCTGATCACAGTTTCTTTTCCATCCCACTTTGTTCACTTTAATGCTAATTCCATGCCATAAACATAATTTCATAAAATACAGGGTTATCGCCGGGCGTGGTGGCTCAGCACTCGGGAGGCAGAGACAGGTGGATTGCTGAGTTTGAGGCTTGCCTGGGCTATATAGTGAGCTCATGGCCAGCCTGAACTACAAAGCGAGACCCTGTCTCAAAAAAAAAAAAAAACAGGATTATTGCTTTAATCACGTTTGATATTATGTTTGTTTTTTCAGAGGACTAGATTATTCCAATCCTTGGCATTCTAGCTATGTACAGGCAAGAAATCAAATATTTTCTAATTTGCACATTGTTCATCCAATTATGAAAATGTTACTGGACATTGGTTATACAACATTTACTGATACAGTTTTGCTGGACTTTACAAGAATTAGGTAAAATCTGGTACCTAGTACCTAGTAATTGATAAAATTGAAATGTCTCTTTAGTATATATTGACTATATAACTTTTAAACTGATTCATAATCTTCAAAATACTTCTTTCAGTTTTAAACTTTTAAAATGTATCTTCTTTCAACCGTGTGTATCAAGAAGATTTGTCATTTCTATAAAGTTACTTTTGTTTTCCTCATAAATAGAGCTAAAGGCCCAATTGATTGTGAAACACTGAAAAATGACCTATCAATTCAAGCTAAAAAGGCAGAAGAAAAAATAATGAACACATGGTATCCAAAGGTTATAAATCTCTTTACTAAGAAGGAAGCACTGGAAGGCATTAAATCTGAAAAATTGGATGCATTTTATACCTGTGTTTCCACGCTCATGTCAAATCAGGTAAATCTATTTATTTGTCTTAAGTGATAATTTTGTTAAAATTAGTTCAGTATTTTAAATAAAATTAGATTTAAAAACAGTACTAAGGACTGGAAATGTAGCTCAGTGATAATGCCTGTCTAGCAAGTGAGAACCCCTGAGTGTGATTCCTGGTACCAAAAACTAAATAATAAACAAATAAAAACAAACAATACTAAGTATTTTGAAATAAGTTTAAATGTTTTTGTTATAAGTTTAAATTTAGAAGATTTTACCTAAAGAGTGAATTTGTAGTTTCTAAAATAATATTTATGATATTATACAGATAAAGGATGTCTTAAGAAAAACTATAGAAGGATTTGTAAAACTATTTGATCCAAAATATCAACAAAGGCTGCCAATATTTAAAATGGAATTGACATTTGATGATGACAAAATGGAATTTTATCCTACCTTTCAAGATTTGGAAGATGTTATTTTAGGTTTGGTAGAGCAAATAGCTGAAGTTCTGCAGGTATTATATCATCACTACAAATCAGGTTTCTTTCTATGGCTCTATTTCAGAATTTTAAGTTGTTTATGTTTAATTTCTATGAAGTGTCTATATATAAAGATGTAGCTCTTTATTTTCTTTCCCAAATTATTTTAAAATAGAAAGTACTTTTTCTTTAAAAACAAATGATATATTTCTTCTTTTGCTCTTGTTGTCATGAACTGTTATTTTTATGTGTGTCTCATCTCCCTTGCTGAGGTGCAACATTTTTAAGAAAAAGGTCTAATATTTGTTCTTTCCAGAGTTTTTAGTATAATCATGTTGACATTATAATTAATAAATGTTGAATGATAGAAAACCAACCCAACTTGTTTTGGGGTTTTTTGTTTTATATATTTATTTATTTATTTATATTTTGAGACAGGGCCTCACTTTGTAGTTCAGGCTGGCCTTGAATCACTATGTAGCCCAACCTGGTTTAATTTTTTTGTTTTGTTTTGTTCTTTCATTTTGAAATGTAGTTTTACTATGAAGCCCAGGCTGGCCTCAGGTTCACAGCAATCCTCTTGCCTTGGCCTCACAAGCTTTGGGATTATAAGAATATACCACCACACGCCTGGCCAAATTTATTTTTATATTAGACTACAAACTCTTTACTTTTATATTATTACTTTTTTGCTGCATATCTTTTCTTGGACTAAGTCTGTTAAAAATATAATATAAAATCTCCATGGTGCACACCTAAATCCCAGCACTTAGGAGGCAGAGGTAGGAGGATTGCTGAGAGTTCAAGGCTAGCCTGAGTTACATAGTTCAGGGCCATCCTGAACTACAAAGTGAGACCCTGTCTCAAAAAAACTAAAAAAAAAGATCTCCATACAGACTAATTGTACAGTTAGATATTTGTTACATATTTTATTTTCATTTGTTTTAGAATGTCCAAACAGTACCCTCTTGGCTATCAGGAACTTCAACACCTGTAAATCTCAACACAGAACTTCCTGAACATGTGTTACAGTGGGCTTTTAATACCCTGAAGGTGGCAGTACATCAGAATTTAGAAGGTGCAAGAAAACATTATGAGACATATGGTACATATGAAATTTTTAATGCTACATGTTTTTCTTCTTATTTTATTTTTAACTAGGATTTGTTCAGATATTTGGTTGTCTGAGACTATTTGGAAAGAACTGAAGAGCCAGAAGTGAGCAGATGTTTGCTTTTGGCATAGGCAAAGATCATATATAACAAATTTGAATTTCGTTGCCTGATCTGAAGGGTTAATATTAACTGAAGCAAGGTGGTAAAATCAGAGTAGAAAGAATAGATGTTGGAATAAGGAGGAAACTAAGTATAGGATAAAAGTCAAGGTAAGTTCTGAGAATAGTTTTGCAAATACTGTAGGCTCAGTTTTATTGGTCTCTTTAAGTATGTGTGAGAAGTTAGAATGGGTAGTTGTTATGTGATTTCTTAAACCAAATCATGTATGAACTGGCATATTTGCGCTTGTAAGTTATCTTAAAAGCTTCAAGTAGCCTATTAGCTTCATTTAAAATTTTATTTAAGTTGTTGTGGTTATTAAATTTTTTCTCTCTATTCCTTTAAATGTAATAGTCCATGTATTAATAGTAACTGAGAAGAGTACCCTATTGTATGATCATATAAAAAGCACTTTACCTTTTTAGAAGTACAGTTGAGATTTTAATTAGATTATTAATTTTCAGTTGAAAAATATAATTGGCTCCTTGATGGGACTGCAGTTAAGATGATAGAGGCTTTTCAGGCAGAAGATCATACTTTTGATGAATATACAGAGGTAAGAGGTAATTTTGTCTTTTATGAATGCTTTTTAAATTTCTTTTCAAATTAGGATCTTTTTATTCTAGATATGTATGTCTCAATTAAAGTGAGAAATTTATTATCCGAGCTATCATTTTAGCAAACTCATCAGTTCACTTCATAATTTATTTAGGCATTCATTTACTCATCCATTGATTTTTTTTGTTTGTTTGTTTTGAGACAGGGTCTTGCTTTGTAGTTCAGGCTGGCTCTGAGCTCACTGTGTAGCCCAGGCAAGCCTCGAACTCAGCAATCCTCCTGTCTCTGCCTCCTGAGTGCTGGGATTACAGGCGTGCACCACCACGCCCAGCACTCATCCATTGATTTAAATATTTGTCATCTCATTCAGGCACCTAGTAAGATGCTGCTGGTGCAAAAATAAATAATATGAGTAATATGTTTGTGATACAAAAATAACTAAGACAAATATTTATCTTCAGGAGCCTAAATTTGGCCTCTGGAAATACGACAGAAATAACTCTGAAATACTGTATTGAGATAAATACTGAAGTGGAAAAATGTCTAAAGTATTGTGGGAATACATGAATCACATGATTCCTTTTGCTTTGGAGAAGTGAAGGTCTCATGTAAGAAATGAAGAAGTGAGGTAGGGTTTGAAGTTGGTATTTGTAGACAGAAAAACAAGGGAACAGAGCTTGAACAAGACCCAAGGTATTTCAAAAGTATTTACAAAATAGCCAGGAAAGCCACATAGCTAAACAAGGGGTAACACAAATACAGTACATGGCAGATTTAGAATATGATAATGTTGAAAATGTAGTTTGGAGCCATGTGGGAAAACGTTGCTCAAGAGTTTGGCCTTGCTCTGAAAGCTTTAAGTTATGGAAGTAAAATATAGTACTGTATTTGGATTTGAATTTTAGCAAAATAATTCTAGGAGAAATGGAGGAAAAGTTAATAACAAAAGAATTCTTGCCAGGGATTTAGCTTAGTGGTATTCTGCCTACCTTGCAAGCATAAGGGCCTGAATTCCATACGTGGTACAACAAAAAAAAAAAGAAAAAGATTTCTCAAGGGAATCTTTGTTCTCTTGGATTAAACTAAATTGATTTTTTTGAGACAGGCTCTTGCTTTGTAGTTCAGGCTGGCTCTGAGCTCACTATGTAGTGCAGGCAAGCCTTGAACTCAGCAATCCTCCTGCCTTTGTCTCCCAAATGCTGGGATTACAGACGTGAGCCACCATGCTGGGCATTTTGTTGTGTGGTACTGATAGCTGGTGGGCATGATTCACTACGCCCTTGCATTGTGCTATGTAGTTACCAGGGATTGAACACCGGACCTTGTGTTTGCAAGGCAGGCCTAGAACCACTGAGCTAAATCCCTGGCCCACTAAGTTCATATTTTGTTTTAGCTCTTTTCTTGACTGTATACATTTTATTTTTGCTATTTTTTCCCTTGAAATACTGGAGATCAAACCCAGAGGCTCATTAATGCTAGGTAGGCACTCTATTATAGAGTTATACTCCCAACCCTAGGTTTTACTTTTAAAGTACAACTCATAAGCTTTAATTTTTCTAACATTTTATTATGAAAATTTTAAATGTACAGAGACATTGAAGAAGTTCTATGGAGAACACCATGTTGAGCCTAGCATTTTGCTGTTTAGTCATATATTTATTCATCAATCTCATTAATCTTTCTAGATTAATTTCTAAAATGATTAATTTTTTAAAAATCAACTTTTTTTTTTTTGAGAAAGGGTCTCACTTTTGTAGTTCAAACTGGCCCTGAATTTACTGTATAGCCCATGCATGCCTTGAACTCAGTAATCCTCCTGCCTCTGCCTCGTGGGTGCTGGGATTACAGGTGTGAGCCACCACACCTGCCTTGTGGTATGTGGTACTGATTGCTGTTGGGATGAGTCACCACACCCATCGTTGTTGTTGTGGTTACCAGGATCCAACTCAGGACTTTGCTCTTCCTAGGCAGGCACCAGAATCACTGAGCTAAATTTCTGGTCCTCAACTTTTTGACTTAAAGTTGATGAGCAACATGAGTGTTGAGAAATTTAAACATCCATGTAAGCATCACAAGAGCCAAAATACATAATAATTTCACTATCTCAGAAAATTTTCTTGTATCCTGTCCTGTTAATTGCTCCTAATCTTGACCTCAGGTAACAGCAGATAACCTTTCTTTTAGTGTATATTATGTTTTTATTTTCTAAAGTTTCATAGATATAGAATCTTTTTACACAGTCTTTTGCTTCTGGTTTATTAGCCTAGTTTTTCAGATTTATGTTGTCTATTTGTTTGTTTGTTTCTGAGGCAGAAACTTACTATATAGTTCAGGCTGGTCTTAAACTCATTTTGTAGCCCAAAGTGGTCTCACACTCATGGTAACCCTTTTGCTTTAGCCTCCTGGGTGCTGGGTTTACAGGCATGCTCACACTGCAGTGTGTGGTATTGATTGCTGGTGGGCGTGAGTTACCTCAACTCGTATTGTTGTATGTGGTTACCAGGGATCAAACCAAGGACCTTGTGCTTGCTAGGCAGGCGCTGGAACCACTGAGTTAAATCTTTGGCCCTTGAATTCTTTGTCATAACACGTTCAAAGTTCATTCATGTTGTAGCACATAGAAATACATCATTCTTTTTGTGACTGAACAATATTCCATTTTACAGATATACAGTACTATCCTTTTATCTACAAATTTGTTTTCTACTTTCAGTTGCCTGTGGTCAACGACAGTCCAAAATTATAAGTACAATAATTGTTTGTGTATGTGTGTGTGGGAGACTGCTTTATTGACAGTTCTTATTGACTTGCTTTATTGCAAAGCAAGCTGTAAGCAGTGCAGGTTATAAGGAGTACAGACTAAAAAGTTAACCTCACAATTGGCTCATTTTAAGAAGTGAATCTGACGGAAGCTTATATGATTTAATAGCAGCACCTCATAAACACCATGGTAATATGTAGGTTAGCATGCCCTACCTGTTAACAGGCACAGCAGAGACCAGAGAAATGGTCAGTGAAGACTCAATATGAGAAAAATAGCAGTAACTTGTACCCAAATTCCATTCTCACAATTAAGAACTTTAAAAAAACTTTTTAGGCACGGTCTTGCTTTGTATTTCAGGCTGCCCCTGAACTCACTATGTAGCCCAGGGTAGCCTTCAACTCACAGCAATCTTCCTGCCTCTGCCTTCTGAATGCTGGGATTACAGGTGTGAGCCACCACCCTCAGCCTTGTGGTATGTGGTACTGGGGATCAAATTTAGGACCTTGCACTTGCCAGGCAGATGCTGGAACCACTGAGCTAAATCCCCAGCCTTCTTTCTTTCTTTCTTTCTTTCTTTCTTTCTTTCTTTCTTTCTTTCTTTCTTTCTTTCTTTCTTTCTTTCTTTC
>PVIC010039239.1:0-17223 GCA_004025085.1 Thryonomys swinderianus
TATGTAGCCCAGGCAAGCCTGGAACTCAGCAATCCTCCTGTCTCTGCCTCCCGAGTGCTGGGATTACAGGCGTGAGCCACCATGCCCGCACTGTGGTATGTGGTATTGATTGCCGGTGGGCGTGAGTCTCCACACCCAGCATTGTATGTGGTTACCGGGGATTGAACTCAGGACCTTGCGCTTACGAGGCAGGCGCCGGAACCACTGAGCTAACCCTCCGGCCCTTTTTTTTTTTTTTTTTTTTTTGAGACAGGATCCCCCTGTGTAGCCCCTGCTGGCCTCACACTCCTGGCAATCCTCCTACGTCAGCCGTCCTGAGCACTGGGATGTATGTGCCACTATGCCCAGCCAGTACACTGTATTTGGACTCTAGAAACTTAGACTGAAGATAAACAACTAAGGCTCAAATGTTGGACTCAAGTTAGCTGGCTTGCTTTGTGAGGCAGCACGGGTGAGCAGCTCTGAAATTATTCTTTGTGGATTGTAGGTTTGAGCAAGTAGGAAATAAGTGGGGGGGTAATAGGAGCCTCACAGGTGGTTTCTCGCCGGTAGAGGGGGGAAAGGAAGCCCAGGTTGCGCACGTGGTGCTGCTGGGTCAGAGTCGGAGACAGCAGGTGGTCTCAGGTGTTCCAGGGCAGGATGTTTGGTGGTAAGAGACTGGGACAGTATCTGGGAACTGGGAGCTCTGCACTGGCCAGGGTGTAGCGACGCCCTACCCACCCCTGCGGATTGTAATCGCCCATCTACATTCCAAGCTCCGGCTCACTATGAAGTTACAAAGATGATTTTCTGCACATAGCACATTTTTTAGTTTGAGACTTGAATCAGTGACTAAACAAACAGTGAGGTCTATGCACCAGGAGAAACAATGGTCTAAGCACCAAGAGAAACAATGAGCTCACACTCTCTGGAGCAAGAAGGGGGTTTTTAGGGCTTACCATGAAAAGACTTGGGGAGCTCTAGCTTCAGGTCCGTCGTTACCCCCCCACACACTTTCTCTCCCTCTCTCCCTCTTTCTCTGTCAGGGTTCCTCTGCTGGTGCACAGAAAGGAACTGGTCACGCTAGGCTCATCTTCCCAGTGCGGAGTCTGCGTACGTTTCAGGGAGGACCTGACTGGCCAACCCCTGAGGTGGACAAGCCACCTGATCCCGGAGAGGCAGGGCCACCTGGACTGAGGTCCCCAGAGCTACAGGGAGGGAGGGGCTCCTATAAGGAAGCGCACGAAGGAGAGGCTGCAAGAATGCCATGACTCCACAGCTCATCTCTGCCCGATTTCTGCTTATGATCATCTGATGGGAATAAATTCCTCAGACACAATAAAAATAACCACTCTGCCTCGTGACCAGGTCCTCTGCTGGGCGCTGTCACGGGCAGGCGGCAGCCTGGGCCAAGCATCCTGGGGCCTTCTCACCCAACTTGTTACTGAGCACAGAGAGGCCTTTTGTGCAAGCTCAGAGAGCACAAATGTTTCCAGTGCCTGCTAAGGGGCCCTGAACTGGACCCAGATGGTCTGTCCCAAGGTACATATATATAATAAATGTGTGAGACAAGTATCTGAATATACCAATTTCAGAACTCTTCCTGGCTGACCCTCCAAATACCAACTCAAAAGGAAGAATGATTTGTTATTGATATTTGATATTGAACTTAGTAACAGACAAATAAAGTTTCCCTAGCTAAAATTTTGATCATCCTGGTCTCTGGTAGAAGAAATTTAACAATTTAAAACCCCATCCTTCTCTGAGCCGAAACATCTACCTACGTTTTAAGAAATACTTTGACTGGGCTGCGGATTTAGCTCAAGTGGTACTGCGCCAACCTTGGACACACAAGGGCCCGGGTTTGATCCCCAGTACCACAAAAAAAAAAAAAAAAAAAAAAAAGAAGTCAGTTGTGGTGGCTCACACCTGTAATCCCAGCACTCGGGAGGCAGAGACAGGAGGATTGCTGAGTTCAAGGCTTGCCTGGGCTACATAGTGAGCTCAGAGCCAGCCTGAACTACAAAGCGAGACACTGTCTCAAAAAAAAAGAAATACCTTGACCACCAGGCATGATGGCTCATGCCTGTAATCCCAGAACTTGGGAGGCAGAGGCAGGAGGATTGCTTTGAGTTCAAAGTTTGCCTGGGTTACATAGTAAACTCAGAGCCAGCCTGAATATAAAGCAAAACCCTGTCTCAAAAAGCACAAACCAAAGAAAGAAATTTCAAATAATAATTTTAAATTTCTGAAAAGAGATATTCATGATTCTGACAAATTGTAGTTAACACTGGAGAAAGGGGCCTGGGCATGTAGTTCAGTGATTGTAATGCCCAGATCGCAAATCCTCCAAAAATCACCAAGACCAGCCGGATGTAAAACACATAGGGTCTTTTATTGAGCGAGCTCCAGAGCAAGGACTGGCAACCCCCTCACACAGGAGGAAGAAGTCAGCGGCCTCGACCCGTTAGGAGACAGGGTTTATAAAGGGAAAAAAACACAAGTGGGGATTTCCAGGCCTTGGCATTACAGAATTGGGTAGAGGGGCTAGGGGCGTGATTTTTCTCATGCTACTAGGGAAGTGGGTTTTAGGGTTTTACCACAGGATACATCTTGTACATGCTTGGCACAGTCTGCTCTTTAATTCTCAGAACTTTCCTGTCTGCTAACTTTTCTGAGAATCGGAGAGCAAGGGAGTTCACTTTGAGGCCAAATACATAATATGAATGCTTTACACAAGATGGAGTCAGTCTGGTCTTTACATGATAGAATGGGTGCTTTGGATACACAAGTGCTGAGTTCAATGGCCAGCCTGAACTATAAAAGGAGACCCTTGCCAGGCGTGGTGGCTCACACCTGTAATCCCAGCACTCAGGAGGCAGAGACAGGAGGATTGCTGAGTTCCAGGCTTGCCTGGGCTACATAGTGAGCTCAGAGCCAGCCTGAACTACAAAGAGAGACCCTGTCTCAAAAAAAAAAAAAAAAAGAGACCCTGTCTAAAAAAACAAAAAACCCTTGACCTATCATGTACTGCTTGTTTTTTGCAACAAGTTCTTGCTGTGTACTGTAAGCTGCTCTTGAGCTCCCTGTGTAACTCAGGCTGGCCTTGATGTCACAGCGATCTCCTGCCTCAGCCTCCCAAGTGCTGTGATCATAGTAATGCACCACCATGCCTTACCAGGGCTGTCCTGTGTTACAGGGGCTGGGAGAAAAGACCCAGATACCCCTCAGAAGTCTGTTCTCTTCCTTCCCCTTAAAGCTCTTGAACAGCGTAGGGCTCTGAACCATGAGTGTGCATGAGAGTCAAGTGATGTTCATACTTAGAAGGCACCTTCCCAATCCTCACCCTGGAGATGGAGGTGCAGGGCTGCCCAAGTGAGGGGCCAAGGAAAGAGGTATCTGAGTGAAAGAAGCGACAAGGAGCAAGGCCCTGAAGCAGCAAAGAGTTTCCAGGACAATCAGTGAAGTGAGCAAAAGGGAAAAGAACAGGGACCAGAAGAAGGAGCCAGGACCAGCATGGGCAGGGAGTGAAAGGGAAACGGAAATGGATTTTTTAGCTAAGTGTGAGTGGAAGCCACTGAAGGCCCTGTGTGTGTGTGTGTGTGGTGATGGGGGGGAGGGTTAGGATTCAGTTTTCAGTTCCAGAAAGCCACAGGGGGGTTGTGGGCGAGAGTGTGTTGAGGGCAGCTCCGTGGTAGAGCGTTTCCCTTCCGTGCATGAAGCTCAGGGGTCCCCCTCGGCCTCACTTCCTGGGGAGGTGCAGGCAGGAAGTCATGGGGGCCTGGTCCACCCGTTATGGGGTCTGTGAGAGTCCTAAAAACACTTAGAAACGTGGCTTCAGGGCTGGTCATCTCATCGCTCCTGTTCTCATTATCTTCTTTTCCACTTATTCTCTTCCTTGCTGCCCCCAACCTTTTTGTCATTTCAACAGGAAAACGTTCTAGGCCAGGGATGTATCTCAGTGGGATGGCACCTGCCTGGCAACCACAAGATCTTGAGTTCAATCACTGGTGCCCCCCCCCAAAAAAAAAGTTTCATTGTGCAAATAATATATTCTGAATATTCAAAACTGAGAACATTCAGGAAAACACGAGGACATCAGTCATCAGCAGTCATACCATCCTGAGAAGCTGCTGTCCTTCCCGGTATGGTCCAGGTATTTTGTGCTGATAAAGTTGTACAACACACGTCAATTTACAATGCAGTTTCCTAGCTTTATAAAGTATCATGATTCTGGAATCCTATACATGACCTGCATTCAGTGAAGAGAAGTCTCTCAGGAGAATTACTTTGCGTATCATAAGTCACAGAATTTCTGTGTGTATCTTGTAAGTCACAGAAAAACCTTTAAAAGGTACAGCTTTAAGTCAGTAAGGCTAGAAAACACTAGTAATTTTCCTAAGAGGCAGGAAAGGGGCTCAGGGATTTAAAAATTAAAGTGCTAGAAAATATATTCTAAACAGAAGAGCTAAAAGGGAATGTGGTAATTTCCTCCCAGAAGGGAATGTGATGCCTGGCAAAATTCCATTGTTTATTTTGCATGGTCTTAACCTGAGCAACACAAAAAGCAGAAAGCAGAGGCAGGAAATGCCTTCCAACATCCTGGCAGGGAAGGGCCTCTCCATGTGAGGCCCCTGGGTGGTGCAGGATTAGCCAGGAATTCTCAGAGCCTTGTGCCCCAAAACTAATTGCATTTGTGTCTGTGTCTTTGACTGGTGGCTTAGTCAGGTCTCTAGCTCATTATCATCTTAATCTTTTTTTTTAATGTAATAAAACTAAGACTCTGCTTTTATTTTTTCATTTTCCCACAGGGAAAAATCAGTTCAGTACAAGCCTGGAAGTATTTTATATACTCTTAGCCCTTATATAGGTAGTAACTTCAGTGTGGGAGTTCTGCTTCCTTGCTCACCTCGATGACGAAATGGTTGAAATAGAAAGCAAAAGCCTTGAAATCCCTGGGCTCCCTTCCACCACTGGTGTCCTCCCCAGGTGGAGTGGCCCGTGGCTCAGCTAAGGAAAGAGCACAGCAGGCTCCCTGCATCAGGAGAGCAAGGTTTGGCATTTCACTGACTTGTGGGGTAAAGCAGGAATGGTCAGATGTGATCTACAGAAAGCAGATGGTGCACACCTGGCATTCACCGCAAATTTAGATTCAGATTTTTTTTTTTTTTTTTGAGACAGGGTCTCACTTTCGTAGTTCAGGCTGGCCCTGAGCTCACTATGCAGCCCAAGCAAGCCTCGAACTCAGCCATCTTCCTGCCCCCCACCTCCGTGCTGGGATTGTAGAAATGAGCTACCACACCCAGCACTGTGGTGTGTGGTACCAGGTGTAGAACTCAGGATTTTGGAATTTGCGTTTGTCAGGCAGAGGCCAGAACTTCTGAGCTAAATCCCCGGTCCTCAGATTATTGCTTTACTGGTACCACTTGATTTTATTAGCAGACATCAAGCTTTGCTTAGGTGGCAAGTTTTAGAGAAAGGATTCGGGGGCTGGGGATTTTGCCCAGTGGTTCCGGTGTCTGCCTGGCAAACGCAAAGTCCCGAGTTTGATCCCAGGTACCACATAACCACAGTTGCTGGGCATGATGGCTCACACTTGTAATCCTGGCAGGAGGCAGAGGCAGGAGGATTGCTCTGACTTCAAGGGCAGCCTGGGCCACATAGTGAGCTCAGGGCCAGCCTGAACTACAAAGCAAGACCCTGTCTCAAAACAAACAAAAAAACCAAAAATCAAAATCAAAATATTGACTGTGTTAACTAGATCCCAAACCCTTGAAAAGAGGATCATAACCTATTATGGAGTAAAATGGGCAGAGTACCTCTTTCCCACAGAAAATTCTGGAAAATGACAAGGATCCCTCTCTCAGCCCTTATAGAAGGTATGAATTGTTTTTTTATTTTTTAAAGGGTTTTCTTTTTTCTTTTTTCTTTTTCTTTTTTTGAGACAGAGTCTTGCTTTGTAGTTAAGGCTGGCCCTGAGCTCATTATGTAGCCCAGGCTGGCCTCAAACTCAACAGTCCTGCCTCTGCCTCCTGAGTGCTGGGTGGTACTGATTGTTAGTGGGCATGAGTCAACCCTGCCACTATTGTTGTATGTGGTTACTGGGGATTGAACCAGGGACCAGGCACACTGGAACCACTGAGCTAAAACACTGGCCCAACATTTTGATTTTTTAAAAATACTGATTGCCAGGCGTGGTGGCTCATGCCTGTAATCCTGGCACTCAGGAGGCAGAGACAGAAGGATTGCTGAGTTTGAGGCTTGCCTGGGCTACATAGTGAGCTCAGGGCCAGCCTGAACTACAAAGTGAGACCCTGTCTCAAAAAAAAAAATACTGATTGATATCAATACTGGAAATTGAGCCAGGGAGCTCTGAGCTACATCTCCAGATTTTTTTCATTTTGAGACAGGGTCTCAGTAAGTTCCCCAGGCAGGTCCTGAACTTGCTGTCCTCCTACTTTGGCCAAGTGTTGTGATTGTAAACAAGTACTGCCACATCCAGGTGTTTATTTACAGTTACACAAGTAACACATAAACAAATGAATATTGAAAAGTGAATACAGTAGAGGTCAAAGTACTTTTTAAGTCTCTTCCCCTCTCATTCTCAGGCTATCCCTTTTAATGTTTATCCCTTCAGTTTGATATGCACTTCTTTTCCAAATCTTTTTCTTATGGCTTTTTATATATGTAGATGTACATGCATAAACTGTACAGTATTGTTTAGTTCTGTTTATTTGTTGGTTTTTCATAAATGTTCTTATGCCATATTCATTATGCTACAATTAGCTCCTCACAACAAATCTTAGAGATTTTTCTATGCTCTTTATCTAAGCAAACCTGCTGCATTCTGTAGTGTGCTAAATTGGCTGTTCCATACTGTTTTTAGCCATTTCTCTACTGACAGGTGCTGAGGTTGTTTCTACTGTTGTTTTACTTACCATTAAGAACAATGTTACTGGAATGCCGGACGTGGTGGCTCACGCCTGTCATCCCAGCACTCGGGAGGCAGAGACGGGAGGATTGCTGAATTCGCGGCAGCTTGCCTGGGCACCATAGTGAGCTCAGGGCCAGCCTGAACTACAAAGCGAGACCCTGTCTCCAAAAAGCAAAAAAAAAAAAAAAAAAAAAAAGAACAATGTTACTGGGCTGGCATGATGGCTCACGCCTATAATCCCAGCATTTGGGAGGCAGAGGCAGGAGCATCCAGACCCCAGAGAGAGGGCCGAGCCTCACTCCTGAATGGCAGAGAAGCTGCTGCGGTGTGGTGGTGTGCCAGTTTGCGGTGGTCCACCCGCACTGCTGCCGCAGACAGCAGGCACTGCTCGCGCCCCCCCTCACTGGAGCCATTCTGCTGCCAAACTGTCGATCTGCCCCAGACCCTCAGGGAACGTTGCTGGCCACTGGCTGCTGTGCGCTGCAGGAGCCAGAGCCAGGTCCTCAGGTCCCACAGGAGCTGCAGCAGGACTGGAACAGCCAGAACAGGTTTTCTTCCTTCCTCCTGTGGTGTCTGGCCATCGCCCTCTACAGGAAAGAGTTTAGCACTGTGCTAGGTGACAAAGCAAAATCTGTAAATAAATGGGCAGAGTGGGTGGGGGGTGGAGCTCAGGACATCGTGCTTAGGAGGCAGGAAGGGGACCACAGAGCTAAATCTCTGGCCTGGCTACTCACCTTGTATGTGTGTAGTTATTTATTTATTTGCGTATTTATTTATTTTTGAGACAGGGTCACGATTTGTAATTCAAGCTGGCCCTTAACTCACTATGTAGCCCAGGCAAGCCTCGAACTCACAGCATTCCTCCTGCCTCTGCCCCCCAAGTGCTGGGATTACAGGTATGAGCCACCATGCCTGGTATTGTATGTGGTTACTGGGGATCGAATCAGGAACCTGGCACTTGCGTGGCAGGCACTGGAACCACAGAGCTAAATCTCCGTCCCCGCCTTTTTTGATTATTCTAGTTTTCCATTAACTTTCAAACTAGCCATATAAAGAGGTGCCCGAAGCATCCCTGGGATCATCTACAGATCATCTTCCTTGCACCCCTGGAGAACAACAACTCAATTCTCCCATGTAATTGGGATCTGTCAGAAGAGAAATGTCTTTTGATGGCGTAAGTAGTATAAAATGCACATGTACCAGGCTTTATCTCTCAATTAAATGTAATCATTAGCGGATTCCCTTGAAGATTAAAACCTCCAAGCCAGCAAACTCAAGGTTTCTAGCAAAGAATGCAGAATTTCCACAAAAGGGTTAGCAAGGAGAACAGTGAGAGAAGATATTCCCATTTCCACTTGTGGACTCAGACCTGTTTACAGTAGTTGAGGGGAAGAGAGCACCATGTAATGCTCTCCAATTCAAAACACACTGCATCCTGTAAGGCAGCCCATCCTCACCAAGTACTGTCTCTCAGAGGATGCCAGAATTTAGTCTTCAGTAAACTTATTATTCCAATTTATTAGGCCAGCTGCCCTGGAGTGATGAGGTATGTCAGTGACCAGTGAATGCCATGAGCAGGAACCCCCTGTTGTATTTCTGCTGTAAAATAAAGTCTTGATTAGATGCAGTGATTTGGGGAATGTTGTGATGTTGCTTGGGTAAGGTATTTTGAGTCCACAGCAATATTATGATGCTGGCAGAATGTATTGTGATAATAAAAGACAGGTTTCTTGTTATAGAAGAAAAGAGTAACAAATAAGGAAAAGGGATGCCCAGAATGAATCTATTGGGTTGAATTAGAATTTATCAGCATGAATTAATGAACATATGTGTGTGAAGATGCTTAACTAACTAAATACACACACACACACACATATATAGTACACAGTATATATATAATACATAGGGGGATACAGGTTTTTGTATATTTTACTCACGCGTGTATTTCCTAGCTCTGTCTCTTGAGAGGGCCTAGGAGTGAGACCTCTCACTAGCAATGTGCAAACCTACTGTCCAGATCTTGATTTCCAAATATACTACAAATAAAAAGAACCTTAGATCTTCAGAGAAATGGTTTATTCTAGACACCAGACAGGGAAAATACAAGATGGTACTGATGCATCTATTTGTTTGTTTGCTTGTTTTTGGAACCAAAACATTTATTGGAACATTTTAGATTAAAATAATGATAGCATTCATCATAGAAACTTTGTACCTACTGAGGCATCTTGTGTACCAGGAAGTGAGTATGTACTATCTATCTGTCTGTCTGTCTATCTATCTATCTATCTATCTATCTATCTATCTATCTATCTATCTATCATCTATCTATTTATTTTTTTGAGACAGGGTCTCACTTTGTAGTTTATGCTCACTGTGTAGCCCAGGCAAACCTTGAACTCAGCAGTCCTCCTGCCTCTCTGCCTCCCAATTGCTGAGATTAAAAGCATGAGCCACCATATCTGATGGTGAAGATATACTTTTAAAAAAAGATGGGGCAGGGCCAGAGATTTAGCTCAGTGGTTCCAGTGCCTGCCTAGCAAGTGCAAGGTCCCTGGTTCAACCCCAGGAATGACATACAACAATACCCAGCATGGTGATTCATGCCCACCAGCAGTCAGTACCACATATTGCAATGCGGGACATGGTGGTTCACGCCTATAATCCCAGCACTCAGGAGGCAGAGGCAGGAGGATTACTGAGTTCAAGGCTACACAGTGAGCTCAGGGCCAGCCTGAACTACAAAGTGAGACCATGTCTCAAAAAAAAAAAAAGATGGGGCATTACATAGGTGTGTGGCTTATGTCTAGATGTCTCCTCAAAGCCTCATGCAGTCACAGATGGGGCTTTTCAGAGGTGGTGGGATCTAGTGTGTGATCCGGGAGTTAAGTGTGTGATCTGAGATACTCTAGGAACAAACTCAGAAATTTAAGCATTTGTGAATCTGTACCTATTTAAAGAAATAATTGAATAAATAAATTACTGGAAAAGAAGGAACAGGAATATTCTCATTACAAATTCTGGTTAATAAGTGTAGAGAAAGTATGGGACCTAGAAAACCAATTTTAAAGCACTACAGTAACAATTTTTGCCTGCAAGATCAGTTTGTGGAGCTAGACATGGGGCCATTCCTGTGATACCAGCTACCTGATGTTGAGGTAGGAGAATTGCAAGATTGAGCCCAGCCTGAGCAATTTAATAAGACCCTGTCTGAAAGTAAAAAATAAGAAGGGCTGGGACTATAGCTTAGTGCAAGGTGCTGGGTATAATCCCCTCAGATACACTTGCGGATCTTTTTTTTTTCTTTTTTTCTGAGACAGGGTCTCACTTTGTAGTTCGGGCTGGCTCTGAGCTCACTTATGTAGCCTAGGCAAACTTCGAACTCAGCAATCTGCCTCCCGAGTGCTGGGATGACAGGCGTGAGCCACCACACCCGGCACTGTGGTATGTGGTATTGATTGTTGGTGGGCATGAGTCTCCACGCCCAGCATTGTATGTGGTTTCCAGGGATCGAACTCAGGACCTTGCGCTTGCGAGGCAGGCGCTGGAACCACTGAGCTAATCCTCCGGCCCCACTTGCGGATCTTAAGTTAGCAAGAAAAAATCTGAGGAGAAGCAGGATATGGATGCTATCTAAAAATATTTCTTTGACCTGGCAGTATAGATCAGTGGCAGAGTGCTTGTTTGACATGTAAAAAGCCCTAAATTTGATCCTGTGCACCATAATAAGTAAATAAATGCATATATAATAGTAAAAGTATCTTTACTAAGATAACAATTAATTTCAAGGGAAAAGGATTATTTTCTAGTGGAGAAGCTTGGCAGACCCTATGTTAACCTGGAGTAATGTAAGTCATAGTGAGTTTGTGGACTGTGGTACGATACAGAACAGCATTTCTCTGGCATTCTTACCAAAGCCCATAAATTCAATCTAATCATGTAAAAATATCAAATGAATCTAAATCAACAAATTAAAATTAAAATATCTTGAATATTCTTCAAAAGTGTCATTGTCAGGGGCCAGAGATTTAGCTCAGTGGTTTCAGTGCCTGCCTAGCAAGTGCAAGGTTCCTGGTTCGATCCCCGGTAACCACATATAACGCTTGGCATGGTGACTCACACCCACCAGCCATCAATACCACATACCACAGTGCCGGGCGTGGTGGCTCATACCTGTCATCCCAGCACTCGGGAGGCAGAGGCAGGAGGATTACCGAGTTCGAGGCTTGTCTGGGCTACACAGTGAGCTCAGGACCAGCCTGACCTACAAAGTGAGACCCTGTCTCAAAAACAAAAAAAAGAAAGAACTCTCAAATGGAGAATTTGAGAACTTGATATAAAAGGCCTGCCCAGTCTGGGTGAAAAGCCACTCCAGGAAGGAGAGCATAGACAGTCCTCATATGGGGACCATGGCTCCCACCAAGGCCTGAGGAGGGAAGAGGGGGACACGGCCAAACCTGGGGAGAGAGCTGCATGGAGAGGGCTTGGGACAGCAGCTGTGCAGCAACCCCTTGGCAACATCAATCCTCCCAGTCACTCTGCTCCCGTCCCCGATGGTCTGTCTGTGCCCCACACTGGCCTAACTGCCTGGCAACCCAGAGAAGGCAGATGATCAGTGTCGTGCACACAGATCAGAGCGGTTCTGGAAAGGCTAAGGGAAGGGGCCCTGCACAAACTAACAGACAGGCCAAGGGAGGGAATTTCAAGAGAGCTCGCATGCGGTGTGGTGTTGCATGCTTGTAATCCCTAGCACTTGAGAGTCTAAGGCAGGCGGATAGCCACAAATTCAAGGCCAACCTGGGCTACACAGTGACTTCAAGTCCAGTCTGCACTGAATAGCGAGACACTATCTCAGGGAAAAAAAAAAAGAGACAAAAAGACACCCAGTCTTATGAGAAAAACACCAGATAAATCTCGATAGACAGCCACTCTACACAATGCCTGATTGGTGCCCTTCAAAACTGTCAAGGACATCAGATACTAGGAAAGTCTGAGGGACTGCGAGGGCCAAGAGGAACCTGAGACATGACGCAAAATGTTACGTGGTACTCTGGATGAGACTCTGGAAATGAACATAGACACTAGGTAAAAATCAGGGAAATCTAAAAAAAGTTTCAGGTTTATTAATGATAATATACCAACACTGGTTCATTGATTGTAACAAAGATTATCTATATTAATGTAGAATATTAATAACAAAAAACTTGCCAGGCGTGATGGCTCACACCTGTAATCTCAGCACTTGGGAAGCAGAACTACAAAGTGAGACCCTGTCTCAAAAAAGACAACTAGGGGCAGTGGAAATGAGCACTCTCTTTTCTACAAGTCTAAAATTATTATTATTATTATTTTTTTTTTGAGACAGGGTCTGGCTTTGTAGTTCAGGCTGGCCCTGAGCTCACTATGTAGCCCTGGCAAGCCTCGAACTCACTAGTGTTCCTGCCTCTGCCTCCCAAGTGCTGGGATTACAGGTGTGAGCCACCACGTCTGGTATTGTGGTTATTGGGGATCAAACTAGGGACCTTGCACTTGCTGGGCAAACACCGGAACCACTGAGCTAAATCCCCAGTCCTAAAATTATTATTTTAAAAATCAATTAAAATAGTGAAGTTCATTACAATAAAAAATAATCCCCAAATAACAAGAAACTATTGCTTTGTTTTACTTGATGTGCATTGCTTGGAGCTTTAGTGGGGTTGAATTTTTCCAGGCTTTGTAGTAATTCTTGGATTCTAGACATTAAATACCTGGATTTTTTTTTTTTTTTTTTTTTTTTTTTTTTTTTTTTTTTTTTTTTTTTTTTTTTTTTTTTTTGCTTTTTGAGACAGGGTCTCGCATTGTAGTTCAGGCTGGCCCTGAGCTCACTACGGTGCCCAGGCAAGCTGCCGCGAACTCAGCAATCCTCCTGTCTCTGCCTCCCGAGTGCTGGGATGACAGGCGTGAGCCACCACATCCGGCATTGTGGTATGCGGTGTTGATTGTTGGTGGGCCTGTCTCCACGCCCAGCATTATATGTGGTTACTGGGGATCGAATTCAGGACCTTGCGCTTGTGAGGCAGGCGCCGGAACCACTGAGCTAACCCTCTGGCCCCAAAATACCTGGATTTTTAACAATGATCCTGGTTATTCATTCATTAAATAATTACATATCAAATGCTGGCTAAAGACCAGGAGGGCAGTACCCCAGGGTGGCACTTGGGATGCAGGGACCTTGTCTAAATATAGCCTGACTCACCTCTTATATTCCTCAGAATCTGCTGGCTACTTTTAGTTTCAAAGCAGGGCAAAGACAGGCTAGGGCTGTATCTCAGTGGTAGATAGACTCATGCAAGTGGGAGGACCTCGGTTTGCTTCCCAGTACCGCTTCACAACTCCTGCAGGCACAAGCCTTCACGGCGCCCAGCTTGCCAACCACGGCCTGACCTTGCCAAGCTCCCCATTGCTCCCAGGCTTTGCCGAGGGCTTCCTTCTGCCTTCATAGCCCTGTTGCCACTGCAGAAACTGGCATCCAAACAGGATGAGTTGCCCCAAAACACACTGTTGCCGGGATCCCATGTGGCCCGATCCTATGTGGCCCGGTCGCCCATTGCTCCCCGACCTGTACTTGCCTGGAAATTCAGCACCAATTGGGTTAACAACGGGTACAGCAAGGACTTTGCCCTGAAGTAGGACGCGCCACGTCTGCGCAGACCTCGGACCCGGACCGCGCGCGCCCCCTCGCGGGTACGTGGAGACCACGCCAGACGCTGCCTTCATCCAGCAAAGGGAAGCCAAAGTGGAGAAGGAGCCGACAATGGTCCTCTGCTCTTTGGGGCGACGTCCTGGGGTCCTGGGGCACGGGGTTAGGGCATCTGTCCCAGCTCTTCCACTGGCCCCGGGATCTTCTCAGCACTAGGAAGACGGTGCAGGGATAACACCCAACGCAGGAAGAATGAGGAGGGGCGGAGGAGTCCCAGGCTCAGGTCCAAGGTAGGACCCCGGAATAGGACGGATTTCCTCTAGCCGAGTCTTATGGAGCCAAGACTGTTGGGTGCCCCCCAGCACCCCGCAACCCCACAGCCTTGGGAGGTTCAGACAGAAGCAGGGAGACAGCTCTCTGGCAGCCACGCTTCACTTACCAAGGTCCTGGGAGACTGAGAATGGAAATAGAAAGATACCCTTTATCTTTAATGTCTTGATTACTACATAAAACTCACGTATTGCTTTATCACGATACTAAAAATAAGAACTTCAGCCCACTATTATTAAAATGCCTTTAGTCTCAGTTAAAAATTATGAATGACACAAATAATTTCAGTTGCTGGGTGTGGTGGCTCACGTCTATAATCTCAGCACTCGGGAGGCAGAGGCAGGATGATCGCTGAATTCGCGGCTTCCCTGGGCTACATAGGGAGCTCAGGGCCAGCCTGAACTACAAAGCGAGACCTTGTTTCAAAAAATTAAAAAAGTAATAATAATTTCAATGGTCATTTTATCCTTCCTTCTGTTTCATGGAATAATTGGACTACCAACAAAATTTGATTTCTAATTTTTTCTTTTTCAGACATGGCCTCACTATATAGTTCAAGCAGGCCTTGAATTCACTGTGTAGTCCAGGCTGGCCTCACACTCAGTAATCCTCCTCCCTCAATCTCCTAAATCCTGGGATTACAGGTGTGAGCCATCATGCCCAGCCAATTCTTGTAATACAAATCTTTCTTTCCTGTTTAGGTACCTGGTAGGCTGGGGAAGTATATTTGTATTTCATCAACAGTTTATTTTCAGATTATTTTATCTGTTTAATTTTCAATTTCACTCCCACAGGGGAAGTGGTGATCATTTCTTAGTACCACTTTGTGCCAAGCAGAGTGCCAGGCACTGAGGGCAAAGAGGAAGAACATCAGGAATGGTGAGGGGGCCTGAAATCATGATGAGACCGAGGACAATCCTGCCCTGTGGGTGAGAGCCCTGCGCTCAGGAACTTCCCCTCCCCTTCGGTCACCTGGACAGCTGGGCCGGCTGCAGTCTGAGGAAACCACAGCCCTTGGAGGCTGTGTGGGGCTCTGGTCTCCTCCTTTTAACTTAGCTTCTAGGGCAGCCAACCTTATCCCCAAAATAGTCTGATGAGACAGGATAAAAAAGGGGAGGTGAGCTGGGCATGGTGGCTCACGCCTGTAATCCCAGCACTTGGGAGGCAGAGACAGAAGGATTGCTAAATTCGAGGCTTGCCTGGGCTACATAGTGAGCTCAGAGTCAGCCTGAACTACAAAGAGAGACCCTGTCAAAAGGGGGAGGGGTTGAAAGGAAGAGAATCGATAGCAAAGACCAGCTTGGGAAAGATGTTCCTAAATGCAGATTTGTTGTCTTGCTTTTCTGACCAGATCTGACCCTTGGATGTGTATGGCTTCCCTTCTGCCTGTGTGTCCCTGGTCATGAAAGCTGTGGTTTGAATCATATTCTGAGCCAAACACATGCTTTTCCTTGTGTTGTGCCTACTCCTGTGGAAGACCTGGTGCAGCCAGGCAGCCTGCAGCAAGGAGCAATGGGAGATAATTTACTAGTGGGTGGTATGGGGGCAGAAGGGGGCAGGGGTGTGGCTCTGCCTGGCCTGTCACGATCTCAGATGGTTGGAGTAAAACCTGGAGAACCACTGCTCCCTCCATACACTGTCCATAAGTCTCTTCTTCTCCACAGTTCTTGATGCTGCCCCATTTCCAGGGTTCGACTTCCCAACAAACCATGAGCTGCAAATGACAATAGGTACATGGGAACTTGGCTGCCTATTAACAACCAGAGAAGCAACTAAGGGCAATGAGATATCAAGCTTTTGGCAATTTTAAATATGTGTCATTCAACAATTCTAGTTTTAGCAATGCATCCTAAGAACATACTCAAATAAATGTGTTCAGATAAATATATGTGGGTATTTAAAAATCTCTGATTATAGAAGAGGGCCGGGATGTAGCTCAGAGGCACTGCAGCTGCCAGGCAAGTGCGAGAACTGATTATGACAGTCCCTCCCTGTGGGGTTGGTAAGTTACGGTGTGTATCCAGCCAGAAGACACACAGGTTAAAGAGCCAGTGTCCTCGAGACAATGTGGTGTGGCCCTAGCCACTTCTCGCCCTGGAGCACCGTGGACCTCCGAGGACATCCTCTGCATGGCAGAAGGTTCGGAATGACTCCAAGGTGCAGGCCCTGTGTCTGTTTGCAGGGCTGTGGGCAGAGCATCGCACCAACAGGTCTTGAGGGCTGTTTGGAGACAGGTTTTGGCTTCTGTGGACCTGGCTCTTCTGCATGACCAGAGTTGCTGTGTTGTCTGCCCACCTCTCTTGGGTCTGTCTGAATTTCTGAATACCACAGCAGTGAGACGGAGTACAGAACATTTCTCCCCAGCAGTGCCAGTGGATGAGAGATCCCGGCACGCAGCCTTGTGGTGGAGGGTGTTTGGGGAGCCCCACCCTGTTCCTCTGTCTCTGGCAGTAAAGCTGCTCTGTGGTGGCAAAGCTGGCTCTGCTCCCCAGTTCCAGGAGGAGCTACTCTGGAGCCGAAGGCTGGGACTTCCACCTCCCACATCACCAGGAGTCCTTTCTCTTCCCTATGAGGATGAAGCTGGTAGGAGGAGGGCTTGCACACAGAGGTAGGGCAGCTTGTGTGCAGCTGGCTGGGAAAGAGCTGGAATCCTGTGCTAGCTCCTGTGGAGGGGTCAGTACAAGACAGTCGGGACACTTTCACTGACTGTCAGCAGTACAAAAAAGGAAAAAGTATGACATCCACATACTTCCCTTAGAGCTGAGCAGAGAGATCTATACCCTAAATAGGCATCCATCACCTTGGGTGGGCACCAAACCTCCAGAGCCCATTCCTTCCTTCCGTCTTGTCTCTCTTAGAGCTATTTTTCTCTCAATAAATTCTTGCTACTCTTAACCTCACCATTCTTAGAATTCATTCTTTGATTCTAGCGAACAGGATCTCAAACTAGCAGGTTGGGAGTTGCACTATTTCCTTATTTGGATTATTGGTGCCCTATATCAAGGGTTTCCAAGGTTTGCTGTGACAAAACTACTGCAAAGAACTAAGTTAGTTAGAAATTTTTTTTTTTTTTTTTTTTTTGCTTTTTGGAGACAGGGTCTTGCTTTGTAGTTCAGGCTGGCCCTGAGCTCACTATGGTGCCCAGGCAAGCCGCCGCGAACTCAGCAATCCTCCTGTCCCTGCCTCCCGAGTGCTGGGATTACAGGCGTGAGCCACCACACCCGGCATTGTGGTATGCGGTGTTGATTGCTGGTGGGCGTGAGTCTCCACGCCCAGCATTGTATGTGGTTTCCGGGGATTG
>PVIC010039240.1:0-17201 GCA_004025085.1 Thryonomys swinderianus
CTCTGACCACTAGCGAGAGGGTTCAACTGTGATCATGAGCCTCTGCAATTTCTACCCAGAAACGGACAAGAGGGTTTTAGTAGAATAATTGAGACTGTCCACTATCAGTCAACTTTCTGTTACGGAAATCCAGTTCACCATAGAACCGCATCGTTAGTGAGAAGGCAAAGTCAAAAGCTGACAGCAGATGAGGTCTGATGATGTGAAGTGTAATTTCTCACTGCAGTGGGCAGGGAAAATTAAGCAAACAACCTTGTGACAGTAAGAGCTGCTACAGGCTTTATTTTTTAAATAACTTATTTTGAGTGTGGCTGTTTAAGGGTGCTTAGCCTTCTTTGAATTAAAAGATTTCTGGTAGATACTGAATTCATAAACACATGAAGAGCATTTTTCTTTAGTGACCATGGCCTTCATTAGAGCGTTCTCCACCTGTCAGTAGGACAAAGAGGAAAGAAAATACCAAAAAAATAATGAAATATAAGCTAATGACATCTTCCTGAATTAGAGCATGCTGAATTTGAGGTAAAATAAATCTTAATGCCCCTATAATAAATGGAGGACTCTCTTCATTATATACATAATTTATGTAGGTGCAGACATCCCAACATCTTTTGAGTTTCTATTTGATCACATGGACAATTTTATTTTCTGAAGGCTTCTCTGTTTCCCAGATACTGTCTTATTTTTCATTTGATTTAGTGTTGGTTCAGATGGACTTGTCCCCACCCCCACAAGATGTCCTAAGACCGTGTAGAGATCACTATGCCATTGATTTGCTTTAGTATCATAAATGCATTTGGAGTTTCAACTTTGCATATATTCCCCATACAGTCTTTGACAGAGAACTAATGACGGGGGGGAAATCACATGTGAAAAATTAAACCCATGTCTAAACGGACAATTTCATCTTAGTCATTTTTTTTTACTTGTTTCAAAAGCTGCATTTGAATGTCTATAAGTGATTTGAATGACTTCTCTTGCCCTGTCTGCAGTATTTGTACAATCATAGCGACTTAAACAATTGATGAATTGGCCAAAAGAGAGGAGCAGCAGTTTGGAGAACAACTCGGGCAAAGAGGTCATTGTTCTGTGATAAAATCAAATTCCAGTTATTTTTCCCTTGCGTTGGCTTCATCATTCCTATAGCTTTTTTTAAGTAAAAAATTTCTCTCTGCTCAGTTCAAAAGGGACTGAGGCAAGTTCCTGTGGAGTCTTCTCTCTCTGCTAACTTTGGGAAGAGGGCCTGAGGGACTCCTTCCTGGATTCGCACATGCAGCTCAGTTTTACAAAGTACTAGAACTGGAACGAAGTAGCTAGGTGCCGAGCACACTGTAACATGCTTTGTGACTATCGAGGATGAATCTCAAATCTCCAGTCAATATCGATTTCTGGAATTCATAAACTATTCAAGAATTTTAAGTAGTTTTAAATTGAAGAGCTGAGTATTATCTCCTATTTGGTTCTGGGAAACTCAGGCCGTGAGTTCAGTTTGACTGAACACTGGAATCTGCTCGGCTTTCAGTTCTGCTTTTTTAAAGTGGAAAGTATTTCATTTATGTGTGGAATGCCTGCATTCACAGTCATATGTGTTGACAGGATGTTTTAGAGATTTTTTTTTTCTTCAGTGGGCAAGGACAGTGCCCAATCTGAAGGGTGGCACTAGAGATTTGTCCAGCCTATTTATCTCCTCCATCTCTCTTAGTTCTAAAATAAACTTGTCTCTTTCTGTCTTCCATTGGTAGTTAGTGTCTGCTATAGGGAGCAAAAATAAAATAACATTTATTTTCACCTTATGCCCAAAGAGATTGTGGGTAGTCTTATAAAAGAGAAATTTTCAAGGAGGTCAAGTACCTTCTACCTTGTGGGAACACAAACCACTGAGTCACGTTCTAGTTCTCACCTGAACAAAACAGAGTACAGGCAAACCTTGGATTGCGAGTAAGTTGTTCTATGAGTGTTCTGCAAGAGGAACAAATATTTCTTTTTTTTTAAATTGAATTCTTTATTGGTACAATTTATATACATTTCAAAATCACATATAACATTGGGGAATTTGTACCAGTATATGCCACAAGTTAATTCTCATTTTTACCCATATCCCTACCCACCCACCCCTCCTCACCCCCTTTATACATGCTCTTTTATTTTCTTTCTGTATCATATTTCTTCCTTCCCCTCATCACATTCCCACACCAAGTTTCCTATAGAAATTTTCCACTCTATAAAAGCTGTCCTACTTTCTGGAGCTCATTTGCATCTACAGGTAGGAACAAATATCTCTAATATATTTTCACCTATTTCTAATAAATGGGTGACATCTTGTAATATAAGTAGTATGTGTCCTGAGATCGCATGCTCATAAATGAGACAGTGGTTCTTTCTCTCTCCCTCTCTGATTCTCTCACTGTGGGATTGTGGGTGATTCTCCAACAGCAAATGGTGGAGATCTTCTCTGCAGTAGGAGAGGCAGCACTCTGTATACATACATTTTCCTTATCCATTCATCTGTTGACGGACGTACATGGTGTGTCTAAGATCTGTCTATTACCAACTGTGCTGTTGTCGACATGGACATGCATGTATCCAGGTGAAATGATGGTTGTAATTCTTTCAGGAATACCTAAAAGGGGGGTGGCTGGATCAAAAGAAATTTCTACTTTTAGTTTTTTGAGGAATCTCCATACTAACTTCCATCATGGTTATACTCGTTTACATTCCCATCAACAAAGTTGAAGAGTGCTTTTTTCTCCTGAAACCTCACCAGCATTTGTTATTATTAGATTTTTTTGACATAGCCATTCTTTCTGGTATAAGGGGGTATCTCGATGTAGTTTTAATTCACATTTCTCTGATGACCAGGAGCACTAAGCATTTTTTTTCCTGTATTGATTGGCTGTTTGTATTTCTTCTAAAAAGTGTCTACTCATTTAGTTGCCTATTTTTTGATTGGGTCTTTTATTTTGGGGAGTCTACTTTTTTCAGTTCTTTTTATATTTTTTATTTTAGTCCTCTGTCCATGGCAGAAATTGTTTCCCATTCTACAGATTGTTTCTTCAGTCTGTTGGTTATTTCCTTTACTGTGTAGAAGCTTTTTAATTTAACACACTCACATTTGTTGATTCTTTGTATTATTTCTCTGACAGTGGGGTTCTATTTAGAAAGTCCTCAGCTATGCCCATGTCTTCAAGAGTTGCACCTATTTTATCTTCCAGGAAATTTAGTATTTCTGTTTCAACATTTAGATCTTTGATCCATTTTTGTTTTAGTTTAGCACATGGCGAGAGATATAGATCTAGACTCAGTCTTTTGCATGTGGATATCCAATTTCCTCAACACCATTTATTTCAGACACTATCTTTCCTCTAGTGTGTTTTTGGTTCCTTTGTCAAAGATCAAATGGCTGTATGTGCCTGTGATTTTTTCTGCTTCTTCTATTCTGTTCCACTGATACATATGCCTGTTTCTGTGCTTAGCACCATGCTGTTTTTATCACGATAGTTCTGGCAAACTTTTTTTTTTTTTTTCCCAGTACCGGGGATCGAACTTGGGCCCTTGTGCATCCAAGGTTGATTCAGTACCACTTGAGCTAAAACCCCAGCCCAATCACTATAGTTCTGTAGTGTAACTTCAAGTCTGGAGTTGTTTTGCTACCTGCTGTGCTTTTGTTCCATTCCCCAGAGCTGCTTTTGCTATTGTGGGTCTCTTTTGATTCCTATAAATTTGAGGGTTATTTTCTCTTGCTCTGTGAGAAATGATGTTGGCATTTTGATAGTACATTAAATCTGTATATCAGTTTTGGAAATATAGTCCTTGTGATTATGTTGATTCTGCTTATCTAGGGACAGGAGATATTTTTCCATTTTCTATTCTTTTTCCTTTTTTTTTTTTTTTTGAAACAAGGTCTCTCTGTAGTTCAAGCTGGCCTTGAGCTCACTTTGCAGTCCATGCTACCCTTGAACTCACAGCAATCCTCCTGCCTCTGCCTCCCTAGTGCTAGGATTACAGGTGTGAGCCGCCACACCCACCATTGTGGTATGTGGGACCAGCCATTGAACTCGGGACCTTGTGCTTGCCAAGCAGATGCTGGAACTACTGAGCTAAATCCTTGGCCTAATTTCTGATGCCCTCAACTGCCTCTTTCAAACTGGTGTGATTTTCACTGTAAAGGTCTTTTGCTTTTTTAGTTAGGTTAATACCTATGTATTTAAATTTTTGTATTATTCTGGTATTGTTTTCCTAATCACTTTTTCAGTGCATTTATTATTAGTGTATTGGACTGCTATTGCTTTTGTGTTTATTTACATTTTCTTTTAAATTATGGCTCTCATGGTGCCTATGTTAAAAGCTGATGCTCTTTATGGAAAGAAAAGCAGGTCTGCAGTGTCTGGATTTTACTGGGCCTGTCATTGAGCTGACTTGATACATACCCGTTTCTGTGGGAGGAGAGCCTCAGAAAAACAAATCGCCCTAGACTTTGTGGGTGCCGCCTCTTTTTTAGCTCCTACCCAGAACACACTCCTCTGTGTGCATTTCCGAAATGTTCTTTCAGCTGTGGTGCCCTGCACCTTGCACAGGCTGGTCCTGCAGAGCACAGCCTCTGATGACATCCAAAGTCATTATTGTCTCTCACACAGTGACAGGTGTAAAAAGGATCATGGCCGTAGCACTAGCTGACTAACTAACAGTGACAGTTTGCTTTAAATTATATTCGGTTTGTATAAGAAGCGACGTGCTGTTGGCACCAAGGAGGGTGATCGTATTCATCCTTTAAAATTACTTTGGCGCCATGATTATGGATAGCTAAAGGGCCAAGCAGAGATTGAAGCAGGATTCGTGTAACATCACGCTATTTTATTCCTTTGCATTTTGAAAGAAATGCTGCCTTTCACTTCGTTTTGGAAGTTATAAGAACCTTAAGCTAGTGTTGGTGGTATTAAGATGTGAAAATTGAGAATTCACAGTGATGACTGAGTCACGTGTCATGCACAAAAGACTGCAATTTATTTGGAACTCTATCTCCCGTCAAACATGTGGAAGAGATTAATGTATTTGATAAATTGTTTTGAGTTTTAATTCCCAAATTTGAAAATTTAACTGAACCAAAACAGTAAATACATTCCAGTTTCCAGGCCCCTTTATGTAGAATCCAGAAATTACATTTAGGTAAGAGAAGTAATAAGAAAAATCCAAAACATATGTTCATATAAGCTGATTCATTTAGCACTTTTAAACATATGCTTTTGCAGTACATATTGCACAAACATGCGTAACAGTATGAACTGTATCCCATTGTATATCACCACTGAGTTAAGCAGATTGATATTATAATATTACTGCAATAATCACTTTACAGTACACAAATATATGTTCCATTGAAGAGTGTTATACAATGTCTCCTGGGAGTCCAAGGAAAGGAGATTATGGTATCGGGATGAGTCGAGGGAAATTCCATAGAGTTGATGACTTTTGAGCTGGGTAAAAAGGAATTAATAGTCATTGTTCAAGAAGAGAAAAACAAAACAATACCCCAAATTGTCCACTCCGGGAAAAGCATGTCACTCAGTGGGGGCGAATCATGGAGCACGTATTAGAGAAGGGAAAGAGGGTCTCAAACGCAAATTGGTTCCAGATGGTTATGAGTAGTGTTTGCTCTTCGAAAGCATTTAGGTATTTCTGAGACCATTTAAAGCAAAAAGAAATTATTACAGGAAATTTCAAATACGTAAGAGGACAGACAAAACAGTATAATGAACCCACAAATGCTCATTTCCCAACTTGAACAATTTTCGCGTTATGGCCACCTTGTTTCATTTATGTGTCCACTCATGTTCCTCCCTTCTCACATTAGTTTTGAAGCAAATTTTGTCTTTTCATCTGAAAATACTTTAGAATGAAGGCTGGCAATTGGATTCTCTTTAAAAGTCTATACTCTACCTAAAATAGTTACTAATAATTTGTAGCTATTATTGTCATTTGTCAAGTAGAAGAATGATATATTTATGTTCAGGGAAGAACATGCTGGAGGGAATGAAAAGAACTGGCTAGGGAGAAAAACATACCAGAGGCAAAGAAGACTTCAGAGATAGGTTAGAGCCAAAGCAGCAGGAACCAAAGGGTGGGTTAATTTCAGAGTATTTAAAAAGTTGAGAGTTCTTGGAATCAGTTGTACATTGCAGTGGAAGAGAAGAGGAAGTTGAGGGAGATTTAGAAGTTTTAACTTGGATAACCAGCATATGAACTGATGGAGTATAGGCATTCCTTACAAAGCAATTTAATCTAGTTGAGTATTATAACAGAGAATGTAGAAAACAAACCCCAAAATAACTTCCTACTACCTTCAAACAAGACTTTGAGACTTGGCACATGCGGAGTAATTTTGATCGCTCTACTTTAAGGAAGCTGTTAATAAAATTTGGAGGATGTGTAGCAGATAGTGTCTAAAGTACCCAAGAGTGCTGGGGTTTTAGCTCAAGTGGTACCACGTCAACCTTGGATGCACAAGTGCCTGAGTTCAATCCCTGGTACCAAAAAAAAAAAAAAATCCAGGAGAACAGAGGAACTTCTTGAACAGACGGAAAACTGAGAACTCTTCAGATTACATATGATTAAGGGCTATAGGCTCATCAAGGCTAATGAACATGACTTATTCACCAAACCCAGGCCACTAAAACTAAAATAATGAAAGGAACATCCCTCTTACGATAAAGACATTCAAACAAACAAAAGAAACAGAAGAAAGCTGAAAGAATTGGACGGTGAGTACTCATATATCATCACCAACTCATTTCTACAAGTTAGTGTGCTTCTAGTGCTGTTAGGATTTTAGATGCCTTTTAACACACCTGTCTCTTTATCCACTCCTCTCCCTGTCCATTGGTTCGTCTCTCTTTTTCAAAAAATAGTTTATCAAAACTCTTTATTCCTAAACACTGTATCACGCACCTCATTAACCAAACTTTAGTATTTGTTTAGGCATAATCTCTCAAAAGAGACTGGGCTTGCATTGCATTTATTTTCTCGAGAGGAAAGGTGATTCTAAAGGCGCTAACACAACTCATAGCTGACCAAGAAACTGAGAACCTCCTGATCCTCAAAACTTGTTATCATGCAGGGCTACTGCTTTCTACTACCAGACAGCTCTGAGACACTGTCAAGTGTTGGTGTGGCAATGAACATCGTCACCATCAGTATTCATTATGTTTGAACACAGACAAACTGAGACTCAGATATGGAAGCTTTTTGCCCGTAAGTGAAAGAACTGGTTCTAAAATCAATCATCTCTTTTAGTTTGCATCTCACTACTCTGCAGAGTAATAATGTAATAGAGTAGATGATTTATAAGTAAAAAGGCAATTTATGCATTCTATGTAAAGTCATCATGAGCTTTCTCATTATGCAAGAGTAGTCAAGAAATGGGAAAGAGGACAGAAGTGTTCTCACAAAAATTATTCTTCATTCACATAGAGGGGGGAAAAAACCCTGCCAGTAAGCAGGAGAGAGAGTACAAGTTTGGATATAGAAAGTTTTTTAAATGTTCTCAGTTATGTCAAATTTTGACGTGGTAACGCCTGCTATTGCTTTGAGAATTAAAAATAAGGTTGAGGGTCTACAGGCATGACTCAGTGGTACAGCACATGCTTACCATGTGTGAGGCCTTGGATTCAGACTTTGGCACCAAAAGTGTGTATTATACATTCAGGCTGAGATGATGTCTAAAAGATGTATGCATCCAAGTATTCATTATAGATAAAGAACCTAGTATTTGTTGAAAAATGAAAAATTCAGTCAACTAGACAGGGGAGAATTTGCACAAAAGGCAGAAATTCTGATACAAGGAAAAACATGTCAGCATTTGATGGACTTTTTTACTTCTATTTTAATATTATGATGTCAGTCTGTATCAGTGGGTCTCAACTAGGAATGACTTTACCTTCTGGGGAGCAGCTGGCAATGTCTGAAGCAGGTTTTGCTTCCCAGCGGGGCTAAGGGTACAGGTCCTATTTGTGTCTGGTAAGTAGAGGCCGAGGATATTAGGCAGGTAAATGTCCTACAGTTTACAGGACAATAAAGAGAAAGATTCACCCACAAAGGCCAATAGTACCGGGAACCCCAGTCTGTAGGAACCAGTTAAAAACCTCACGTGCCCTCTGAGCACATGAGAGGAGCTTCAGGTAACGTTGCTCCTCATTACGACAGTTGAGCCCTAAGTGGTGATGACGTCATCCGCTCAGGGAAACACCGCCGCGGCCGCCTTAACAGAAGGTTGCGTTAGATGTGCAGTGAGCTCAGTATGGGCTCTGTGAAATGCTGGGCTGAGTGTCTCACAAGACTTGAATACCCACAAGGCCCGACGGTGGCCTGCAGGGATGCAGACACTTGGCAGAAAAGCATTCAGAGAAATGAGGGCCACGTCATTGATGAGAACGAGATAAAGCAGCGTTGGGTCCTAAAGCAGGGGACAGTTTGGCCTAGGATTTGAGGAGTCCATTTGTCTGTCTTCCTCACTTCTCTTCAAACATCAAAGTCAGGCCAGTTCTACACTTGCTACCGGCTTGGGCTGAGTATCTCTGATTTACGGTATCCTCCTGCTTCCTACCCTCACGAATTACTGCCATTTTTGTGTCTATGGCCAGGTTCTCTCACTGGCGTGACAGCCATGCCCACCACTTACCTTTGGTTATTCCCCTTTTGCTGAGTTTTCAGCTTTTTCCTCTCAACCTGAGCAGCCCCTTCCATACACACATGTGCTTGCGAAATGTCTTTTGCTTCCAGGAGCTCTGCCAATTTCTCTTCCCTCAACCCTAGCCTGGCTCGGTAAGCTTGTGTTCTATGTGTGCTGTCCTTACTCACTTCTGCTCTTCAGATCACATCAACCTGGCTTCTGCCTCTCACTCTACAATAAAGATGGCAAATCATCGCCAGTGACCTTGTGGTGGCAAATGGTTAAAGAGCAGCAGTCATCCTGTCATTTGACTCAGTAGCACCCAACACAATGGACTCTCACAACTTCCATGGGCATGTTCTTTTCGTGGCCTTTACTCAGAAGTTGGAAGCCAGTGCTTTCAGGCCGTGGAGGCGCCTCATGGTGCGTATACTCGGCAGAGTGAGGCTAAAGGTTAGGTGAGAAGGACATGAGCCTCCCGTCCCCTTTAATGGCACATGCCAAGGACCAAAAACATTTCCCCTCAGGCTCCACGTCTCACAATTTCTACCATCTCCTGGTAGTACCAATCTGGCACCAAACCAGGGTCCTTCAAGGGACATTTCAGATCAACTTGTAGCCAAAGGACACCACTGGAAAGTGTGTCTGTGATGTGGTTACACTTGTGTCCCTGGCCACACGCCGTGGAGCCAGGCTGTTAGCCACCCTGGATTGTGGGAGGGTCCGAACGAGGCTAGTGGTCAGCACAGACAGGACCGCAGGCCCTGTTTGAGGCCTAGGCCTGGGCGCAGTGGACAGCCTGACATCTGACCAAGGTGCTGAAGGGGAAGAGAGAAGGAAGCAGCTTCACAGGGAGGAGGGAGGAGCAGTGTCTGCAGATCCTGACAGTCTGAGGTTGCTGGTAAACTCTCTGAGGGAGCTCAAAATTTCACCAGCTTCACCTTTTGTGACTCGAAAGAGCGGATGGCGAGTGTGTTCTGCGCGGTATCCGAGAGGTGCAGGCTGGTGTGAGGTCAAAGGAACACTTGCAGGGCTCCCCTCATAATGACAATTCTGTGACTAGAAACTTCACTGTGATGCATTCCCAGACCCCCCCAGCTGACTTAACAACAGCTATTTCCTTAAAACTGGGTGCAGATTAATGTTCCTCTAAAATAGACTCAAGATGACCTTCCTAGGTTTTCCTGCCCCCCAACGTCACCCTGAAATACCAAAGCCTGCACACTTGCGCACATGGATCACAATAGCAAGAGCGCCAGCTGGGACCCACAGAAGACTCAATGGGCCTCTCAGCTTCTGTTTCCCTGTGCACAATAACCGTACCCACAAAGCAAAGCAGGGCAGTGCTTTTGCACAGCGACAGCTAATACTACCCAATAGAAAACCACAACTAATCTAGACTGGGCCCCATTCTTTTTGACAAGCAAGAATCTGAAGGAGCTATTTGGAGGCCTGCACTGTGAGTCAGTGACTAATAATGTTATATAGCAGCTCTGTCCTTGAGTTCACAGACTGAGTTGCAACTGAGTAGGAAATAGCAATGGAAGACTTGAAGAAATGCACTGAGGTACTAGCTGGATATAATCCTCTTCAAGTAATGTTGGTTGAACTATTGAGCAAATCCATATCCATTTGTTTATTTGGTTGTTTGGTTGGTTGGTTGGTTTTTGTTTGTTTATTTGTTTTGAGAGAGGGTCTCGCTTTGTAGTTCAGGCTGGCCCTGAGCTCACTATGTAGCCCAGGCAAGCCTTGAACTCAGCAATCCTCCTGTCTCTGCCTCCCGAGTGCTGGGATTACAGGTGTGAGCCACCATGCCCGGCTGTTTGTTTTGAGAGAGGGTCTTGCTTTGTAGTTCAGGCTGTCCCTGAGCTCCCTATGTAGCCCAGGCAAGCCTCGAACTCAGCAATCCTCCTGCCTCTGCCTCCTGAGTGCTGTGGTTACAGGTATGAGCCACCATGCCTGGCATTGCGGTATGTGGTACTGATTGCTGGTGGGTGTGAGTCACCACACCCAGCATTGTTATGTGGTTACCGGGGATCAAACTCCGGACCTTGCGCTTGTGATGTAAACACTGGAAACAATGAGCCAAATCCCTGGCCTGACTCACATTTTATTTTTCCTGACTCACATTCTTGATTAAGAGCTTTGCTATGGACTGAAAAAATTTTCCCCCAAATTCATATGCTGAAGTTCACAATCCCACATGTGACTTGTTTGAAAATACAATTGATAAGAAGGTAATGAAGGTTAAATGAAGCCCTGCTGAGAATAACAGACACCTGTGAGGTGACAGCAAGGAGACGCAAAGTGGAAGGGGAGCCCTCGCTAAGCTCTAACTTGGCTGGAACCTTACGTTGGACTTCTCAGTCTCCAGAACTGTGAGAAATGAACTTGTGTCATCCAAGCCACCCAGACTATGGCTTTTTGTTATAGCAGTCTGAGTTGAGTAGGGCAAGCTCTACCCTACAACCTGGTGTGCTCCGCGGGGAGCTGGGCTTATGATCCCCGATCTGTGAAGAGGTGGTTGAAGGTGAATGGGACACCCCCATGACCGAGAGTCCTGCATCTGGAAGAACCAGCCTGAGCAGCGTGAGGAGGGAGCCCTGGAGCTCAGGAGCGGGGCCAGCCGCAACATCTGGCCTGGATCTTGCCGCCTCAGACTTGCTGGGTCCACAGTGACTGCAAGTGTGTGGCACACTCTGGAGGATGTGGTGTGCTTGTTCTTGGCGTGTCCTTCTAGTACAGCTTTTTGTGGTACTGGGCAGGTGGTCTTCCTGAACCTAGAGACCTCTTCGATTTTTCTTTTCAGCATTTAGTCTGAGGCAAAAGTCTTGCTGCATATAGTAGTTCCATTTTGAAGATAGAGAAGAATCACCCCACAATTAAGATTGGGGCCACCCGGGCCGGAGGGTTAGCTCAGTGGTTTCGGCGCCTGCCTTGCAAGCGCAAGGACCTGAGTTTGATCCCTGGTAACCACATATAATGCCGGGCGTGGTGGCTCACGCCTGTAATCCCAGCGCTCGGGAGGCAGAGATGGGAGGATTGCTGAGTTCGCGGCGGCTTGCCTGGGCACCATAGTGAGCTCAGGCCCAGCCTGAACTACAAAGCGAGGCCCTGTCTCCAAAAAGCAAAAAAAAAAAAAAAAAAAAAAAAGATTGGGGCCACCCAAGCCTTAAACCACCAGGAATGTGGAAAGAATTTGTTCTGGAAAATTCCATTTATCCCTTCCTTTTCCCTTTGGAGAAAGTGACCACTATCTAAGGTGGGTAGAATTTGGAGACAAGCACAGAAGGTGCTACAGTTCTTGGACCAGTTAGTGTGACTTCTGGCAGAGCAGGGCACAGTTACAAGCCCAGTGGTGCTGTTGAAGGGAAGGAGGACTGGGAGGGAGGAGAATGGGAAGTCTTTGCTGGAAGGGTTAAAACGAAGAGTCAGATTTGAGTGGCGAAAGGTTACAGCAAAATCTGTGAGGTTCCAAATGATGGAGGTAAATGCGCAAACAGGGTCAGGACCGAAACTCAGAGCCCAAGAACCAAGACCCATTTTCAGTCCTAAAATCCTGCTCCCCATCCCATCTCAGAGCTATCCAGAGCTGTTTTAGGTCCTCACTGTCTATCAGCCAGAGATTGGACTTTTTACTAAAATCCACATTATCCTTTTAGATCCTTGAATTAAAAGAAATATACTGATAAGGATAACCAGGTTAGAATAATCTTTGCCAAGTCAAAGAGGTAAATGTAGAAATCTGACCGGTGAGTGACAGCATGTAGCTGCTTCATTTCTCCATATCTAAGTGCCAAAAGGGTGACTGTATGTCAGAAAACTCAGAATCAGCCTTTTACTTTGTGCCCCTTTTGATGTGCCAGGGATTCCAAATGCCTTGGGATTCTTTGGAAGCTCACTAGTAGGGAGTCTTTTCCTGCACCAATTCACCATTAAAGCTTGGGCAGTCAGTTCATCTTATCATTTTGGATTTGGGTCGTTCCTTTTTTAATGAGGTTGCTAATCTGCTAACTAAATGAAAGGTTCTCCTGAAAAGTGGGACTGTTCCCTGTGTCTTCTACACCTCAGACGATTTCTGTTAGGGCCGGGGAGGACTTGCATTTGAGCAGACAAAAAACACTACCAGAAAGCTTGAATGAGCACGATGATGAAACCAGGTGTTTGGACACCAGTCCTGCAGCTGCACTTCGGTAGTTTCTGGCTTCTCGCTTTAGTGTAGTAAACAACAAAGGAAAAATACCAATTCATACAGCGTCGATTATGTAAATGACTGATTCTGTTTAAGCGCTAGAAATTAACCTGGAAACTAACTACAGGAATTTATCCTGCAAAGCCCACAAGGACAACTGCCTGAGATATGCATGAATGTGACACAGAGAAGTAAACTGTTAAACGAGTCATACTTACATATCCAGAGCAATTACAGAGAGGAAGTGGGAGAGAGTGAAACTATATACTCACTATAGCATATAGGGTCTGTAAATATTTGCCTCTAAGCAAGAATAGGCACACACTTTTTTTTCTTAAGGTAGCCTAATGTACACTTTGTTTTCTCTTAATCTTTCCAAAATTGACAGAGTAAAGCTTTTTGTCCTTTTTTTTTTTTTTTTTTTTTTTTTTTTTTGAGATAGGGTCTCACTTTGTAGTTCAGGCTGGCCTTGAGCTCACTATGTAGCCCAGGCAAGCCTCGAACTCCTGCCTCTGCCTCTCGAGTGCTGGGATGACAGGCGTGAGCCACCACGCCCGGCATTAATAAAGTAAGGTATTAAGGGGACATTGGCACCAGCCTCAGGCTGTTTGGGAATCATTAATGGACATCTATTTAGCTGATAGAAAAAACATGTATAAAATTGTATGAGGAAAAAACCCCATAGAACCAAAGAAGCTGCAAAACCTGGGGGCAGTATAGATATTGGAGGATTTTTACATAGAAATAAATAATAATTTGCTAGCCTAACTAGACTTGACAAATGCTATAGAAATCTCCAGCATACTGTTTTGTTGTTTTTTAGACAGAGGTTAAATTCGTCTTGCAATGTGAATCTACCTTTTGAGTGTGTATTTGCCAGAAGGCTTAAGTAAGTGCAAGAACAGGCTCGCTCATCTGATTCACAGATAGTAACGTTCTGAAGTTCTGCACTGCATAGTCCTCTTAGCTTTGGCATCCGTGATGTCAGTGAGCTACCCATGAGTCTGCAGGACCAAGAAGATACCACTGGCATAATGGAGGAAGTGGACTATAGATGAGACTGAGTCTCTCTAAATTAAAAAATAGACATTTGGCATCTGTGCTCTGAACATTATCAGAAAGCCTAATTAGATGTTGGGGAAAATTATAATATTTGAACACAGTATCAACAACGATGACACATTTTGCAAAACCTAGACTCTCTTAACCTTGGATCATGCATTTTGGATTTGAGAGTTTCTTTGTTTTTTATAAATGGATACAACTTTAGGTATTTCAGTTGTTTTTCCTAATCATAGGTTTTTTTAATAGTAGCTTTCCTTTCCATCAAAAATAAGAGTAACAAGTTAACGAAAGGTTTAAACACTTTTATTTGTATTATTATCCTTTAACAAAACAAATATAAATTGTTATGCTACAAAGGAAATATCTTTTTATCTAACTGCTTGATGCATACTTTCAGGTTTTGCACGATTAATACTTAAAGGCTGCTGAGGTGATTAAATAAATACATGCTGTCTATCCTAAGCAAGACTGTGAAGCAAAGATTGAAAAGAAGCCATTGGGAATGAGATTGTGGTACAATAAAGATTGTCAAGGGTCTAAAATTATGGGAACTTTCAGGCTCGTAAAATCCCCACAAGTTACCACAGAAACTGGTGAGGTTCTTGTTCTAATTTTAGTCCCCAGCTTGGTTTCACTTACTATTTGAATTCATCAACATCCTTATTGTGACTAGTAGCTCCATTAGTGAAATATAAGTGGAACTCTGTGTAACATTCACTCCCAAGGATGGCTTTATGGATCTTAGTAACTCAGTATGTATTTATTTCCACTAGAAAGATTGCAATGTCAAATCTTGGATCCCAGTTGAGACTCATGGTGCACATGGGATCTTTAACCTTTTGAGGTCAGATATTGTTTTTGTATTCTTATGAGTATTTAACTTACCTACTTGATAGTAGACTTTTAAAAGTGAGATTGTAACTCATCAATAAGTACAGAGTTGAACGGCTTGGGTTGTATGTCTAGAGACAATGAATTTTAATCTCTCAAAATATTGAGCACTGTAAGATAAAAAGCTAAATTATAAAATTTTGGTTTAAGTAAAAATAGTATTTAGCAGTAAAAATAGAATTAAATTAGTGTCCAGTTTAGGACTCAAACTTTCAGCCTCTGCTGTCTTTTTTCACCTCCTTCCTTCTCTCTCTTTCTTTGTAAAGTGGGTATGAATAGCTAAAATATACGTGGCTTGTGAATTTGAGACAAACATCTTATCTGTTGTGTGGAGGTCATTAGTCATCTGCTAGGAAAATAGTAGGCAACATTCACTTAGAATATACTATGTGCTGGTTAATATGCACTGTATCTGTTTGTGATTCACTTAATTCTCATAACAACCCCACCACACAGTCGCTATTGCTAGCCTACTATTCAGATAAAGACACACAGAGACACCACAGATTGAATAACTTGCCCAAGGCCACACAGCTAGAAAGGGTTGAATTCAGTCCCAGTCACCCAGCTCTAAAGGCCCAGCTCTTATCCATTATTCTGCACTCAGAACTCTTTACAGTTGGAGGGAAATGAATTAATTGTACACAGACCCATGGGAAGAGCCTCAGTTTTGTGGCATGGACTTGCAATGCAGTTCGTTGTGATACTCAGACACTGTAGTCCTTCTCTCCGCATAGTTTTGCAGGAAGGAACGAACAGACACATACTTTAGTCCTGGCTTTCAGGCCCCGCCATCCCATGAGCAGTCTTGTCCTTCTGCGTTCTGCTTCCTTCCATGTCGCACTCCCTGTGTGTAGCGCTTTTCTTTCTCTGCTCAGTAAAACTCCACTCAGGCTTCAAGGCCAGCTCAATTCTGAGTCACAACTTGCTTTTAACTTCTTTCCTGACTCTTCACAATGGCGGGGATCTTAGCTCCTGTGCAGGTATGCCTTCTCCCCCACCTCCTAAATCTCCTGAGGTCACAGCTGTGGCTGCTACTGATTCTTAACACCTCCTAATGGTGTCGACCAGTGTCTGGCATAGAAAGAATGTTCATAACATAAATGAGAAAGTGACTGGAAGAACAATTCAGTGCATTTTAATTCTACATGATATTAAAAATCTGGAAGGTTGTGTTGTATTACTATGAAAGGAACGAATCATTGAATACTCTCAAGAAAAGAAATCCACAAGATCAGAGAAGACACCAATGTGACGTTTAGAGACCACATTGGAATAATAAGATGGAAGAGAAAAGTAACCATATAAAGATGTCGGATACACCTCTGGATGGAGGCTGGAGAAACAGACGGCTCATTCTTAAAACTATTAGGAAAGGCAGAACCCTGGGTCCCCTAGTCATGTAAAGCATAAAGGAAGACAGTATACTGAGTGCCAAAGTCTAAAAAAGGAAGGAGACTTTTGAACAGTGAGTACATGATTGCTAAGCTTATGAATTGGGAGATGGAGGACATAAAAAAACAATAAAAACAATCCAGGCAAAAGAGGGGGCTGTGAGCAAGAAGTTCCCTCTTGCCGCTATAAGCATGTGGTAGAATAAAAAGGTGAGGGTGAACAGGGAGGAAGGGCCCATTGATGAAAGCCTTTGTTTGGCCCAGATAGGACTCTAGATTTATGTAAGAAAATAGGGACTGTTGAAGAATTTGACTAGGAGACATTCTGTGATCGATCTGATCATTTGAAAGCTCGATTTGGCTCCAGCAGAGAAGAGAAATAAACAGGAGGTGAGAGCCAATCCAGAGGCCTGCTAAGCAGCCCTTTCAGCAGACCAGCAAGATGCAAGGACAGCTTCATTAGTCTTAATCTGACACACGTCTGTCAATTAATTAATTTGTGTGTGTGTGTGGTACTGGGGATTGAGTTCAGAACCTTGTGCTTCCAAGGTAGATGTGGTACCACCTGAGTTAAATCCTGGTCCAAATTAATTTTTCCTTTAGAATATTCAACACAATTGTTCCATCTCTTGTTTTCCTCTAGCTCTTCAACAGTTGTTTCACGAAAAACTCTTTTCCCCCTCATTTTTCTAGTTCTCCATTCTCTCTAAATCAAAAATATTCATCAGTCACCCAAAATTTAAAGAGCCAATTCCAAAATGGTCCTCTAAAATAAAGAAACTTCTCAAAGAAGTAAAAGCAGCTAAGATGCATGTGAAGAAATGCTCAGCATTGCTGGTCATCTAAGAGATGCAGATGAAAACAACACTGAGATTTCATCTCACTCTACAAAGAATAATTGCTATTGCAAAATTAATGCTGGTGAGGCCGTGGGGAGAAGGATCCCTTCTCTGCTGTTGGTGGGAATGAAGATGGTGCAACCACTGTGAAGATCAGT
>PVIC010039241.1:0-17215 GCA_004025085.1 Thryonomys swinderianus
ATAAATAAAAGAGAGCAAATTATTACTGCTTGCAGATAACATCATCCTCTACATAGATGACTCAAAAACTTCCATCAAAAGAATTAATAACCAAGTTCAGTAATGTAGCCAGGCACAAAATCAGCACACAAAAATCATTAGCATTCTTGTATACCAATAATGAACTCACTAAGAAATAAGGAAAGCAATACCATTTATAATACCTTCAAGAAAAATTAAATACTGAGATTAACCTAAACAAGGAAATGAAAGACTTCTAAAATAAAAACTTTAGTGCTTTGAGAAAGGGGACTGAAAGGATATCAGAAAATGAAAAGACACCACTGTTCCTGGATAGACAGAACCAATACAGTCACAACAGCCATATTTTCAAAACTGATACATAAATTTAATGCAATCTCAATCAAAATATCAACAGTATTACTCATAGAACTAGAGAAAACAATTATAAATTTATATAGAGCCAGAAGAGACCTAGAATAGCAAAAGCAATCTCAGGTAACAAGAGCGAAGCAGGATATATCACAGTCCCCAATTTGAAGTTACATTACAGAGCTACAGTGATTAAAAAAGCACCACATTACTGGCATAAAAACAGATATTTACATTGTTGGAACATAACAGAGCATGCAAAAACAATTATAGACACATTCAGCAAAGACAGCCTCTTTTTAACAAATGGTGCTGGGAAAACAGGTTAACCCTATGGAGAAGATTGACTTTAGACACATATATCTCACTATGTACTACACTAAAATCAAAATGGATAAAAGAACTAAATATTAAAACAGAAAGATTTAACCCACTAAAAAATAATCGGTAAAATTCCTGATAATAGGTACAAATAAGGACTTTCTAAAAAGAACTCCAATGGTGTAAGAATTAGTACCAAGAATCAACAAATGACAATGTGTCAAATTAAAAAGCTTCTGGATAGCAAAAGGATCAACTAATCAGGTGTGACGTGCATGCCTGTCATCTCAGCATTCAGGTGGTGAAGGCAGGAGAATCACTGCAAGTCTGAGGCCAGCCTAGGCTCTGTAGTGAGTTCAAGGATAGCTTGGACTGCATGAGATCCTGTCTCCAAAAATAACAACAAAAAAAGAAAAGAAAAGAACCAAATAACAAAAGAGTAAAGAGATAACTTATAGAATGGCAAAAAATTTTTGTGACCTATTCGTCAGACAGGACTAGAGTCTTAACTAAAAGTAATTATACCCTCGCAAATAAAAGACTCAATTGAAAAATGGGCAACTGAAATAGACATTTCTTAGAAGTACAAATGGCAAATACACACATGAAAAAAAAGTTCAATATCTCTGGCAATTAGAATAATGCAAATTAGAACAATACTGAGAGTACATCTTACTCCAGAAAAAAAGGCTATCTAAAAACTGAATATCAAATATTGGTTGGGTATAGGGAAATAGGAACTCTTCTTCACTGTTGGTAGGAATATAAACTAGCACAACTACTATGGAAATGAGAATGGAATTCCTCAAAATACAAACATTAGAATTAACATTCAACCTACCTGATCTCCTTCTAAGTATCTTCCTGAGAGTTAGACATGTTACTGTGATATGTATATACCCATGTTTCTAACAGTACAATTAATAATATTTCAATCTTTGAAGGCATCTATATTTTCGTTAACTGATGAATGGATACAGAAAATGTGATATTTATACACAATGGAATAATATTCTTCCATAAAGAAGGATAAATAGGAGTCATCTACAAAAAAAAATACCTTGTGCCTCAAGAACATAAGGTTAATTAAAATAAATCAGACCTATAAGCTTAAATATTGTATAGTTTTTAATGATAAATCTAAAATAAAGAGCAAAATAATATATATATATATAGGAAATAAAGAGATATTTTGCAAATGAAAAAAAGGATGAAAGATGGGGGGAGGAAGAGGATGAAAAAATAATTGCTATGTTACATACATGTACTAAGTCCCTAAGAGGACATAAAGAAGGACTGCTTATGAGTGAGCAGTTTCCTTATTATGTACTGTGGAATGTAGTTCTCAAAGACTCTTCCTACTTCCTCTACAGGGAATGACAGTCCACTCAAAGTTTCTTGGATGTCCAAAGTGGTCAGAAGACTTAGGAGCTGCAATGGACTTAGTGAAGACAGAGTCCAGCAGGGAGAAAGATTTATCTTGGGTGGAATTGCCTTGTCTGACTCAAGGATGTACAACCTACAATGGAACAAACATAATGAAGGCAGAAGCCAGACAGGGACTGGTGGCAAGGAGGAGCTGTGTACATCTTTCTCAAGGGTGCTACAAATGTGCGATCTCCCAGTTCTGGACCCCAGAAGTAAAGAATGGGTCTTATAGGACGAAAATTAAGGGGTTGTGTCAGGACACTGGGTACTTCAGGTAGGACCCCCTTTCTGCCTTTTCTGGCTTCTAGAGGTCACACGGTCCTCAGTTTCTGGCCCTTGCCATTTCTAAACCAGTAGCACCCTATCACTGTGTTGTTTTCTCCTGCCACTTCCATCATGAGGACCTTGATGAGTGTCACTTGGGGCAGTCTCCTCAAGGTCCTTATTAGCATATGCAGAGCCCTGCTACCTTGAAGATCACATATTCACTGCAGGAACCTTTCTCTTTTCAATTTCATTTTATCTTAAAGAGCCAAATCTGAGGTTTAAGGTTATGTTTTATTTCTGAAAGCAAACTGAAAGCGGTTGACTCAGCTAGGAAGCCAGGAAGGCAACTGACAAGGCAGTGGGGCCAGGCAGGAGTAGTTCAGCATCTGCTGGCAACCTCTGGGCTCATGCCCAGCAGGAAGCAGACACTGTTCCTAGATCAAGCCATCTGGGATTGGGGGCAAAGAAGCAATGGTCAAGGAACATTCTTATAAAGAAATATTTTCATCAAACAAAAACAACTGATGTTAAAAAGGCAGAAAAACAGCAAATAGAGAAATTCAGCAAACCTAAGAAAAAGGGTTTGATCCTTATAAAGCAAACTACTGTCACACATTTTAAAAAAACAAAACAAAAATGGCATTCCTGACCTTGGCACAATGAAGCTGGATGGAGAACTGCAGATGCAGATGCATCGGGAGGCGAAGCCTTGGGCTTTGGCCACCAGAGGGCTGGATGGAATCCGGGCAGATGATGCCCACAGTGCACATTTACACGTGGCCCAAGACCCATTATTCTACAGGGGTCCTTTCAAAGCAGCCTGTGTCAGAACGATAATGCACAGACCACCCCTCACAAAATACCCAGCAGGCAATACATTTTGTCAAAGAATGGCACCACACAGACCATTTGCCAAAAAAAGCACTGAAAGGTGTGAAACCTACCAAAGGGCTGGTCAGAGACTCCAGAGGAGTAGCAACAGGAATGTGGGCCATGGGACACAGGAGGCACACAGAGCCAAGCCTTGCACATGAGCATCAAATCCTGTAATGGCAAGTCTGTCACTTTAAAATAAATGCCAGGAGACAAATGACAATACTAACTTATAAAATTATTTTTAGCTTAGTTTTGTTTCAGTCCTATAGAAAATCTCCACTGTACTTAGGCTTACTTCCAAGAGGATATGGAGTCCTAGTATCATTATTCTCACAAGTATTTGAAAGAGTCTTTTTGGTTTTTTTTTTTCAGACAGGGTCTCACTTTGTAGTTCAGGCTGGCCCTGAACTCACTATGTAGCCTAGGCAAGCCTCAAACTGCCAGCAATCCTCCTGCCTCTGCCTCTGGAGTGCTGAGATTAAAGGGGTGAGCCACCACGCCTGGCATTATGGTACATGGTTACCTGGGATTGAACTTTGGACCTTGCCCTTGCCAGGCAGACACCGGAACCACTGAGCTAAATCCCCAGTCCAAAACTAACTGTTGTTATGCCGCCTAAAACTAGATAGTATTATAAAATGATGTAATAAGAAATTGCTATTTATAATTTGTGAGTGCATCTTTTTAAGATCAAAGTTTGCCAGAAAATAGTAATTCAGGGTTTCACATCAGCCCTATGGACTTGTTTGGACTGTTCTCTTGCAGGGCATCTAGTACACTGTACGTGCAGAGCAGCACCTCTTTCTCCTGTCCAAAAGATGCCAGAAGAATCTCTCCTTGTCATGACAACCATAAGTGCCTCCAGATATTGTCCAATGTACTTGAGAAGAAAGTACAGAACTGGCTGAGAACTTAGTTACAGCCCCAAGCCTAGCTGTCAAAAGTTCTTAATGCCAAACTCTGGAGACACATCAATATAGCTCCATTTTAATAGGAAACCTAGGAAAGACACAGGCGCTAGCTCTTGAGAACACACTCTCTGCTTGAGCACATTGTCTTAGTTCCACCTCTGACACCCAGCACATGGCAGCCTCCAGGGTCCCTGGGAGTGCCGCCGCCCACTGCCTGTGTCCTGCGCGGCGCTTGCTCACCTCTTTGTCCATACTCTCTAAGTCTTCCTTACAAAGAGTGTACAGCGGCATTGTCTCTGACATACTGGGCTGGCGCTTTCTTCTGGCAGGGCCAGGCTGCTCTCCATCTCGAGCATCGGGGAGCTCTTCACCAAACATCTGCTGCTGATGTGGCAGAACAGCTCTGAAAGGAATGTCATAGTCCCACATGAGGAAAGCAGTTGGATTGCACGTTTCCACCTCTGCATTAGAGCCCTGACTCTTGAGCTGGGCCACGAATACAGAGAATGTTCTCATGGAAAGGCAGGATGCTCTGTGGGTGACACCCACCTGGTATCTCTGATGTGTTCAGCACACTGAGCCTCCTCCTTGGGCCAGCTCTGGGGCCCCACAGAAGCTCACATTCACCTCTGTACCAGCCAACAGCCCTGTCCATGGGGCGTCTTCCTGGCTCAATTCACTTTAGAACAAGTGCAAAATGTGAGAGATGAACTGACTCTTACAAGCTGCCAGGAAGTGTTATTTACCCTCAAGTGAAGTCAGGAGGGTCATAAGATATTACACAATCAATATTTTGTCTGATCCAGGAGATAAAACAGACCCCAGAAATGCAGTGGTTACTTGAGGACATAAAGGGAGTAGAATTAAGCTTCTCAGAGGATAGGAAAGATGTGTCAAGATAGTCATTGAGTATCAGTGGAACAGATCAGCTAGCAAAGACTGAGCCCACTGCAAGGATGCTTCTGATCTAGAACCACCAACATGCTTATGTCACACCAATATTCCCACTGCTAAAATCTCAGTTCTGTCTGAAACTGGTTTTTACTATATATGTTATTTTCTTCTAGACGTGTCAACTCTCATGGAATATATTTTGCTCACAACTGTCAGAATTTAAAGTAAATCTCTGTGAAACAGGTGGTATGTCCTTTAATGAGACACCGCTATTTCTGATAGATAGGAGAGTAAAAAGAGGAAGTATAGAGTGTCACACTGCCTCACTGGGCCGCTGTCTGGGCTACTCCAGACACTAAAGACAAGGCAGCTTTGTCAAAATTCAGCTCATCACAAAGGACTAACACAAGACATGATCCACTTACTCACACCAACACTGGCCATTCACAGCCACCATCATCTGTTACTAACACTCAACTCACTGCTCCAAAGACAAACATGAAAAAAGGTCAAATTTAGTAAAAAGTTTCTTTATGCTCAAAACAAATATATTATGGTCTCTTTTTAGAAAAGTTAACAGTTTAACAATACTTGAAATGTCAGAACAAGAATGCCTTATCTATCAAAGGCAACCATGTCAGAGTTAATCTTCAAAAGCACATGGAGCTGAAGTCATGCTCACACTCATAGCCACGGTGGGTCTGTCAGTAGCAAGAGACTGTTTTGGGGGATTGGCTGCCAGATGCACAAGGACTGGCTTTCTTCATTATTCACCAAAAGATATTAGACACATCATTCAATAAAAATGGGGCTCCCCAGGCCCTCTGAGGGCACCTACAAGGTTATTCTTCTTCCTATGACACTAAGGCCAGATTTTTTTCTTGTATTTTTACCACTCTCAGACAACAAAGCCTAATGGGACAAATGTTAAGCCAGAGAAAGATGCAAAAATGTAGAATCAGGCACTTATTATATTCCTTTTTGATTTGGAATAGTCTATATAGAATGAATCAGTAATGTCTTAAAGGTCTTTCAAACAATGCTGCTTCCATTCCAGCCCAATAATCCACCAATCTTCCTGCTATGGGCCAAGAGAAAGCCAAAGAGGGGCACACAGGGAGCCTGAAGTCCATTTTCATGGGAAATAGTACGGTCCCTCCCACTCTTTGCACATGATGGCAGTGCCACAGAGAGCCCAGTAGATCCACAACTTTTATCATTCTCCAGTAGTAATGTAGAATCCACAAGTGCCTCCCAGGAACAATGACACTCCACTCCAATGTCAAGTGTCAACAGAGGTCATGTGGGGAACCTGGACTTCCACATTACCGGCAGGAACATGGTGCTGCCTCTACTTCTGCAGCTGAAGTGGAATCACAGGAATCAGTGAGGATGAGGATTAAGATCCAGTGTCCTTTGACATATGAGAAAGTGTCTAGGTTTCAATACAAGTCACTTGTCATACAGTAGCTAGGAAGATCTCAAACTGATGAAAACGATTGAAGGATTTAATTAAAGGATCAGTAGGGGCTAATCTCAATATTTTCAAGTTATGTGACAAAATTTTCAGCAAAGAAATAGAAGATTAAGAAAACAAATGCAAGTCTTAGAACTGGAAAATGTAATTTTAAAAACATAAGAGATGGGCTTCATGGCAAAATGGAAGAGACAGGGTAGAAGGTCACTGAACTTCCAAGTATAGCAGAAATCGACCCACCCAGAGAGGGAAACAAGAATGCAGCTTTGGAACATGTGAGATAGCAAGAAGAGTTGGAATCCCATGAAGCAGCGATGAATAAATGCTGGCAACACCCAAAAAGATGTAAACTGAGAGAGTGAGTTCCAAACATAACAGAATCTCCAAACCCACATCATAATCAGGCTTCCAAATACAAACAAAAATCTTGGAATAACAACAGAAAAGCTGCCTTAAGCTACAAGGGAAAAAGACTAGCCTGGCAGCAGTTCTCTCATCAAACCCACAGAGATTGAGAAGGACTGGATGACTTCCAGGTGCTGGAAAAAAAAAAAAAAGAACTACCAATCTGGACTCTTAAATTAGGAAAATATCTATTAGGAATTAAGAAGAGATCAGCACACTTCAGCTGAAGAAAACTCAGAGAACAAGCCACCAGCTGGAAGGTCCTAGCGGAATGGATGTTACACACTGCGTCTGTGTCCTCATCACATCCTCCTGGCTGGACTTCTCAGGTTCTGTAAGATGCTATCATTGGGGGAAACTTGGTAAAAGGCACCAGAGGGCTGGAGGGTTAGCTCAGTGGTTCTGGTGCCTGCCTCGCAAGCGCAAGGTCCTGAGTTCGATCCCCGGAAACCACCTACAACAATGCTGGATGTGGAGACTCATGCCCACCAGCCATCAATACCACATACCACAGTGCTGGGCGTGGTGGCTCACGCCTGTCATCCCAGCACTCGGGAGGCAGAGACAGGAGGATTGCTGAGTTCGAGGCTTTGCCTGGGCTACATAGCGAGCTCAGAGCCAGCCTGAACTACAAAGCAGGATGCTGTCTCAAAAAAAAAAAAAAAAAAAAAAAAGGCACCAGAGATCTCTGTATTACTGCCTCGATTGCATGTAAACTGAAAATATCACAAGACATGAAGTTTAATTAAAAAATAAAATGTTTGTAATTAACTGCACACAGAAAAGTGTCCTTTCAGAATTTTATCCTGTTTCCTTGCAGGAAAGTACATTTCACTTTGCAATGCTCTCAATCCAGTGCCCTTTTGGGGGGGGTCCTAGCCTCCCCCCAAGGCACACTACTTCTGTTTTCTCCAGTGGGAACTCAAGTCATCCAGATCAGGCCGAATGATCTTCCACTTCATTTGACCAACAAGGACCTTTGCCTCCCTATAAACAAGGATACTTTTTGCATCCAGCCCAGATGACCTCTAAGTCAGTGCGGGCTAAAAAAGAGAAGGCCTACTTCTACTTCACACCTTCCCTGGACATTCACACATGGGTGTCATGGTTGAGGGCCTGGAGATGGTCCTGAATATCATATTATAACACTGATAGGCCCTGGATACCTCACCACACATTTACCCACCACCAAGGCACCAAGCCAGAACTCTAACCCAGAACCGATAATATCAAAGATATAATGAAAACCTTACAACTCTGCACCTTGGGTAAGAACAAGCAGAGGACAGAACTCAGTCCCAGGATGCCATGCACCCCATCACAGTGGGTCTACACAGGGCTTCAGGTACAGAATATGGGTGCTGCTCTTCTTGGGGGAGGATCCAGAATTGCAGGAACACAAAGGTACCCTTGACAGATGAGACAGAACTATGCAGGCTGGAGGGGTAGCAGGTCCGGCAGGCTACTGCCATAATGCCAGGGTGGCTGGCATGGGGGCTGAGGTCTTTTACTGGAGTGGCTGCTGGGGACTAGGTGAACAGTGTGCATTCATGGCAGGTCTGACTGTACAAACAGGGAAGCTGAGTACATGGATGCTGTGATCCAAGCAAGGGGAGATAAACTAGCACATGCATTTGTTTGTTTGTGGGAGGCTTGGCAGGCATGACACAAAAATCAAATGAACTGGAGAAGACTAGAGTTTAAATTAAAAGGAAACATGGGGATGGAGGAGATTAAGACAGAGACTCCTTTTTGTTATAAAAATCAATCGTTTTTGTCAACATTGAAAAAAACAGCAACATGCAGTATCAACACATTAATTACAGGATGACATGTAGCTTCCTATATATTCAGAGTATAGCTCCTTGATTAATTTAGTTTGACAAAGATTATTTGGAAAGCTCCCTTATATATGTATTAGGCTGTGGGACTAGGCTAGCCTGGATATGCAATGTTATTTTCCAGTACAAAATTTGTATGAATAATGTGCTTGAATGAATATTACTTTTCTTTAAATTGCTGGTAATAATTAAGGAACTTAGTATCTTGGTGCAAATCATACTTCTAGATTCACAAGAAAAAGTCATCAAGAGTCAGCTTCCCCAGGAGAATCACAGCTGGGGTCCCCACATCAGGACAGGCCCAGCATAATGCCAGCTCCACAATCTTGTAAAACTCAGCTGTGGAGTCCACATGTAAGAACAAACATTTGGTTATCTGTTGCCATATTATTAGCTCTTGAAGGGAAGAAGTACTCAACTTTTTTCAGGCGCAGCTTACCATTAGCAAATTGTTTTCAGACAACATCTAATTACTACTTCTCACTTATCTTAGAAATTCCTGGTCTACAGGCACACACTTCAAACAAGGCTGAATAATAATAATAATGATAAAAAAATTTGTCTTTTATCTTTAACCATTCCATACAGTTTAAGAGAACATGCTTTTGTTTTTACATTTGAGGAAAAATAAGTGAAAAGTTGTGTTTTTCTTTCAACACTGTAAAAAGCACATTCTAAACAGGTATTGCTCATATACATATCAGCACACATGATTTTCATGATGCTTTAAATTTTGTAGACAATTATAAAATTGCAATTTAAAAATTGAATTTCAGGAAGATTCTTTCAACACCAGATCTTTTCTCTCACATGTTTTAACAAGTCAGGTTATGATATTCTGCAGAACATGACCTACAAGAGGACTGCGGACCACTGAGGCATTAATAACTAAAGGATAAATTCTGAGGTATCATCACCAGTTCCTTGGTCCCAATCTACTATTAAGACACCTCAGAATTTCCAGTGTACTAAGAGACAGATTCAGGATGGGGCTTGTCACCAGAAACACCAATGCCTAGAGAGAGGGTTGTAACCTCCTGCCCAGCTCAGCTTCTGACTTTGAGGAAATGAGGTTGTTAGGGATTGAGCTAGTACACTGATGAGCAATGATCTGATCACACCTATGGAATGGGGCATCCATAAAACCCAACAGAGTCCAGAGCTCATCAGAAAGGCATATCTCAACTCCGTAGCTATGGAAAGTCCTGTGTTCACAACTGTAGGACTGGAGATTTCTCTGTGCTCTGAACTTTTCATCTTCTTACCAATTTATGTACCCTTCTCCCTTACTGAACTGTCTGCGAGTACTCTAAAGGCACCCACACTCCTGATTCTATTCTATTTTATTTTTTTTAAGAAAGGGTCTTACTTGTAGTTCAGGCTGGCCCTGAGCTCACTATGTAGCCCAGGCAAGCCTTGAACTCAGTAATCCTCCTGCCTCTGCCTCCTGAGTGCTGGGATTACAGGTGTGAGCCAACACGCCTGGCATTGTGGTGTGTGATACTGATTGCTGGTGGGCGAGTCACCATGCCTGACATAGTGGTATATAGTTACTGGGGGATCAAACTCCGACTTTGTGCTTGCAAGACAATGCCAGAACCACTGAGCTAAATCCCCCACCCCAACACTTCATTCTTGAATTAAGGGTCGGCTTTGGAATGAGCACTTTGAACTGTTTGTCAACTTAATGTGTGAAACACATGGACTATATTAATCATATCTCTCCGACTCCTACAGGGGGTATACTTTTGTGTTTACTGGTACAAGGGTGTCCTCTCTTGTGAGCATCTCTTCAGGTGTCATATCCCTGGAAAGCCCTTATATGCTGCTTTGTGGTCCCAGGCTGGTTTACCACAGCACACCTGCTTACTCAGGGGTTGCTTCTGTGAAGTTCAAGTGTAGACCCAGCGGCCTGGCTGTTTCTTAGTTGCTATGCTGGTGTAGATCTGATCTTGTACCATGTAGTTTTACCTGTTTTCACATGTGATATCTGCTATCAGATATGGCCATAAATTTGTTTAAAATCTGCTAACCACACCCAGTCCTCCAAGGTCTGACCCTGTGACTCAGGAAAACACACTCTAAGATGTCTGTCTGTCCTGAGGACTCCCTGTGCAGACCTATAGCTGGTCATTCCCCTACCCTGGAATACTTGTCAGTATTTGCTATCATATGGCACAGGGCAGAAAATAGCTAGGACACTACTTTCCATGTCATAGAGTCTCCAATACTGCTGCCTAGTCTGAGAAGAGAATTTTTAAACTGTACCGTGCTGTGTGCCGCATCAAGACAGTCCTTTTGCCTCAATCTTGACAGAAGCAGAACTCATTTGGCAGCACAAAGCACTTAGTGCACTGGCGTTGATCCTATTTACTTTCAAACCCAGGATATCACATAAATGATGACAAGCTTATCCAAATATCCATATTAAAGGATATTTTAATAAAAATACATCTATATAATGCATAACTATCTGAGTGATGAAGCACAATTTCCTTTGAACAAATGAAAAACCATATACATTTAATTTTTCCTTTTCTTTTTACAATGCTACGGATCAAACTCAGGACCTTGAAAATGCTAGGAAAGTTCTTTACCACTGAGCTACATCTATAGCCATACATTCAAATTTTAAGAAATAGGACAATAGAACTAGACTTTGAATAGCACATGGTTTAGATGTGGCTCTGGTAGAAGACTGCCCAAAAGTATACTCTTGTTTTTGTATTATGAGATAAAGTTATATTTCAAAAACTATGCAAAACTTATCCCTAGGTTCTTTTAATGTATAGTTCCCTCCCCAAAGGGAGAAGGGCTCTGTGGAAATCTACTCTGAAAATACTTCAAGAAAAATTTTACAGTGAAACTATACACAATTTGATGAGTTACAACTTAAAGACATTTGCACTAAACATGTTAACTATAAAGAAAAATAACTTTCTGTATTATTCAAAATAGAATGAAGTATACAATTGAACAGAACCATGGGAAGTGCAGCTGCCAAGACAAGCATCTCTTATAGTTATTAGTATCAAGAATATTTTAATTTACAGTAAACTTGTGTAGAAGGGGCAAGGCACATAAAAAATGCAAAAATTCAATAGAAAAAAGGTTAAGCATATACAAAGGCAATTCAGTAATGCGCAATCCAAGTAGCTAACCTACATCCACAGAGGCTGGCTTTTACAAGCCTCTTGTCACCCGTTACCTTGGCAAGATACATAGCCCTGAAGAAGCACACTCTGCCCATGATCCACCCAGACCTTTCTGAAGGACATGGAAGTTCTATCTTACTGCTGGCAGGACAAACTGCACCTTGCTTTTGGCAAAATACCAATACCATGTATTAAAGTTAAAAATGTATGTGACCTTTACCTCAGCAATCCACTTCAGGAAAGTCACTCTACAGGAATATAAGCAGCAGCACATAGTCATAGTCTAAATACATAAATAACTAAACAGAAATAATGACAATGGCTGTAGTTTGATACCAGGTAATAACTCCATTCTGGGGTATCCATGTCCTTAAAAGGAGAGGGGCCATCCTGCCTGAGGTCTAAACTTTTCTGTTTATGCTAATTCTGGCTCACATCACCTGTGCAGTGTCACAAAGGCCAGAGGGCATGGACATGGGTCTGAATTCTTGCTCAGCCCTAAAAACACACTGGGAAACATGTTGGGGCCCACTTGTATGCTCACTGTGTTTCTGTTACTGTTAACAGGACACTGCTCCACTGCTGAATCAATAGTCAGCACCAAGAACATGTGTTAACCACCATGATGGGAGAAAATAAAAGGGGGAAATGTGGATGGAGCCAGGAGCATACAGTTACACACTAAGCCTTGGATTCTGGAAAAACCAAGTCATTCCAGGAGCAGGTGGCCCACGGTGCCAGCTAGCCCCGAGACCACCGGTATCTGAATGTAGTCTTTCCTCAGTTGCTCCGCTAGTTCCTGTTCCCTAGATATAACCCTCTGTTTGCAGGTGGTCTGGTTTCATGCGTCGTCAAAACTAAGATATTTTCTTAAAGCCAGGAGCTGTCTCCTCAGATGTAATGATTAACTGTGACTTCAATCACAAACCATGGGGTTTCTCTTCTCTCTGTCCCAAGTTTGTCCTATTGTCCTCGTGACTGTCTCACTGCTATGAGAATCATTTCCAGCCCAATAAAGTTACCATTAGCTAAGCTTTTGGTCAATCTCATTGTGTCCATGGTTGTATCCCCAGTATCTCCTCCTCAAAGGAGACTCTCACGCTTGTAGCCTAGGAGAGAGCTAATGCTACTTCAATCTCTGGGCTGCTGTGTTAGGCAACTACCAGGAAGGCATGATGCTTTGTGAAGGGAAAAAGGGAATGGAGAGGTGACTACAGACCAACCATGGGATTTTTTTTTTTTTTTTGAGACAGGGTCTCGCTTTATAGTTAAGACTGGCCCTGAGCTCACTGTATAGCCCAGGCTAGCCTCAAACTCACAGCAATCCTCCTGCCTCTGGCTCCCAAGTGCTGGAATTATAGGTATGAGCCACCATGCCCAGTATGGTGGTGCGTGATGCTGGAACCACTGAGCTAAATCCCTGGCCCAACCATAAATTTTTTACAGCATAAATGCTGCATGAAACCTCCAGGCTCTTTTAAACCCACAGATGTTCTTTGGCTGTGCATGTGAAGGAGGGCTAAGGTGAGCTCATACAAAGGAAGAAGGGCGCAGATATGGCTGCTCAGGAAGGACCACTCTCTTGTAGGGCAGCAATGCTCCTGCCATAAGATGTCTTCTATTCCTGTCATGTCTTACAGCCTGTATACCCCAAGTGTCACTGTATCTTTCCAAAGTTGCTCAAAACACGCAGGACATCACACCTAGGATGGCCTAGGACATCACCACAGACCTAGATGGTGTGGCAGGGAGGGTTAGCACAGCCGTATGGGGTTGTCCTCTTCTGGACACCCCAGAAAAGTATCTTTCTGGCCACCCTAATGGCACCTGGAGGAGCTGAGGACCGATGCACGATAAACCACAGGCTAAATAAATGGCTTTTCTGTTTTTAGTTTTGGAACCCAGCACAAAATAGAAAGGTAAACAAAAGAGAATCAGAGCAAGTGGGAAGGTGTTTCCACAGACTCCGAGTCATTGTCCCAGCCAGGCTGCTCAATTCAAATTCAGGTCTAACTAGAGCCTTCAATGTTACATGTCCCCTCTGCAGATAGCTAATCCCCTGAAAAGGGTGAGACAACTGAAAACTGAAAACAACTTCAGATGCCCGTTCTTGCCAGCAAGGGAAGCTCTCAGGTAGCACAATATACCTGAAGGAGGTGGGCTCCCCGTGGATAGGCAGAGAACTGGGGGGCCCAGGCAGAGAGCTCTGTGCACCCATTCTGATGAGCTTTCCAGTGTTGGAATCGTAGATTCGAACTTCAGGGCCAGGCTGGGGCTTGGGATGGATGGGTGTCGGGTGGAATAAGGCTGCTGGAAGCACATTCTGCCTGTCAGGAAAAACCGCTGGGCTGTTCTCCCTGTTGGATGGAGAAAGCAAGGGCCGTGAGAATAGCACTGGTAACAATGTAGGGTATGGGAAGAGGAACACCAGTAGAGCTAGAGAGGTAGAAGACTTGGATGAAGGGATATGGGATACAGGAATGCAGGGAAAAGGATGGAAGGAAGTGCTCAGAGACATCCAGGGACTGTTATAGCCCATGTATGTTAGTCAAAAGCTCCCTTAGTTCCTGACCGAGCTGCTCAGATGGAAAATGTCCACTTCCAAATATTAGGACACTGTACAGAGTAACACAATGGTGCAAGCTGTAGAGATACAGTGATTTCTCAGTCACCAGGATTACCAAACCTTCTGTGCGGAGTTGGAGCTCCCTGAGAATGAGACTCCTACTGGGCTGAGGCACCCTCCTCTGCTGGATGAATTTTCCCTCTTTTATCCTCAGTTGCTCTGACATTTACCTGAGCCCAGCGCTGATACAATGGCCAGATTGCTGACAAAGACCAGAGCTGTTCTCAGCAAAGACAAGTATTCCTACGCTACATACTTATGCACATACATCTCTCCCCATTAATACATAAAAGACAGGAATTTCCATTTTTTCTCCTATACTCCTCCGAGTACATAATTTTGTACATTTACCCTGAAGCTTCCTTCCAACCTACAATCCTTTTTGTTCTAAGATCTGTAATAACCTTTAATTCATGTATTATTCTGTTTTAAAAAAACATACAAACTAAGTTTCATTATTAAAAGCCATATTGTATTTTGCTGAAATAAAGGAAAAAAAAAAAGAAAACACAGTCCCCCATCTTCTCTGGTGTTAATGTGCACAAGTGCACTGTAAGCTCATCTAAGTACACAGGGAGTCACAAGGTCAGTTTGCTGAAGGAAAGGGAGTCCACGAGGTACACAGGATGTACTCATGCTTGCATGAGTGCAAAGTCTCGGAGTGGGTGGTATGAATCCTCTAAAGATACCCCAAGCCTCAGTTTCCCATAAAGCAGGGCTGTCATGGAGAGGACTGGAGCCATGTACATGAAGGCTATGATATGACATGACTGTTATGGACAGGGACCCAGAGGGCCTATCACCACAACCAGATGTGCACTCATGCCAGGGCTGCTCAGGGACCTGGAGCCGTCAAGGAAGGAGCATGCACAAGGACCATGCAGCATGGATCTGAGAGCAGAAGCACCTACCTGTGTGCCCGGGTGTCATCGTCTGTGAGTGGGAACAGCTGCTCCTCCACCTTGTCCCAGCGTTCTAGGCAGCTCCACAGCCAGTCGGGATTGACCACATGCAAGTGCCTGCACTCCTGCGCCTGGCGCACCTTCTCTGTGCCTATAGAGACCACATATCAGACTGTTCCTGCACGGGGGTGGGGGTGGGGGTATCTAGGACATAGACCCAGGGGTAGGGAGCTACGTGTGGGGCCATGCACCACCCCTCAAAGCCAGGTGAACAGGCTGCCAGAGTATATCTACTGTAATTGCCCTCTTCAGGGCCCAAACCCCACCAACATGAGTTTTCTACCTAATCATTTACCGTTATTTTGAATTTTCCCTGTAGTCACTCAAACCCCAGCCATGAAGGCTGTCTCTTGCCTTGACCTCAGGCCACTCTGTCACTGGATCCATCAGCATGTCCTGTCAATTCTTCCTCAATGATTTATACCTGTCTGTTTCTCTCCAGACTCCTTCTGCTGAAGGACCTGTGGGTTTTCTGGCTCTACTTCTGCCTCTGGCCTGGCCCTCTTTCTCACCAGTTCCACCTTCTGCCTTTTCTGTATGCCCTCAGGGTCCTGAGGTGCTGCTTTCCCTACCTCCTTAGCCCCCTGGAGAGTTCTTTTCCATCCACATGCTCCCTGGTAGCTCCCTGTTTAGGTTCCAGCTGACCCTGTCCTGTCCAAAGGTTTTACAGTATATACTCTGTTCCTTCACAGTGATCTATATGATGTGAGCTGGCCAGTCATGACCCTAGTCAGGTAAGTCTTTGGGAGAGTCATTTTCCTTCAAAGGCACCCCCCACAGTGACTGGAAGTTATGTCCTAGCGATCTCATGTGAGATCATGAACACAAAAGTAGAAAGAAATGATAGCAACTCTCATCCTTGTTACCAAGCAGGTGTCCAGAAGCTTCAGCTCCAGGCAAGGTGAGATGAGGGTCGGTCAGGGAGCTGCTGGACTGCAGAGGTACAAAGTGACCCTGTAAGGTACCTGAGTTGAATCATCTCTAGGTTTAGCAGAGAGAGTATCTCATGGCCTCTTGGAGGCCCGAAGACTGGGTTTTCTCCTGGGACAGAGGATTTGGCTGAATGCAAAGAACCTGCCTCTGACCTTGTACTGCACCTTGAGATAACTGCCTTCCACTGCCTTTTATTCAAATTGTCCTTTATTCACATGCTTTATTGAGAATGTGACATAGACTGGAATCAGAGTCAGTGAAGTCCATGTTGTTCCTTGCTAAGACTGGACAAGAGACTATAATCATAGGAGAAATAATAGGGCAAATGGAACCTCAAGTGGTTCGGGAATCTTTTTTTTTTTTTTTTTTGAGACAGGGTCTCGCTTTGTAGTTCAGGCTGGCCCTGAGCTTACTATGGTGCCCAGGCCAGCCGCCGTGAACTCAGCAATCCTCCTGTCCCTCCTGAGTGCTGAGATTACAGGCGTGAGCCACCACGTCCGGCATTGTGGTATGCGGTGTTGATTGTTGGTGGGCGTGTCTCCACGCCCAGCATTCTATGTGGGTACCGGGATCGAACTCAGGACCTTGCGCTTGTGAGGCAGGCACCGGAACCACTGAGCTAACCCTCCGGCCTGGTTCGGGAATCTTTATTTGGGAAAAGTAAAAATTGCTCAGGGGGAACATTTTTTTTGTTTGTTTGTTTTTTTGTGAGACAGGGTCTCGCTTTTGTAGTTGAGGCTGTCTCTG
>PVIC010039242.1:0-17104 GCA_004025085.1 Thryonomys swinderianus
CATAATGTAATTCTTATCAGCAGCACAAGGGGCTTTCTCAAAACAGATCACATACTAGCCAATAAAACATGCTGAAGTAAATGAAAAATAAACTATTCCATGTATATTATCAGATCACAGTGCAATGAAACTAGAAATCAATGGGGATGCAGGGATGATTCAATATGCACAAATCACTACATGAACTCTACCAAATAAATGGAAGCAAGGACAAAAATCACATGATCATCACAGTAGATGCAGAAAAAGCATTCAAGAAAATCCAACAGCCATTCATGATAAAAACTCTGAAGAAGATAGTAATAGAAGGTCATTATTTCAATGTAATAAAAGCTATCTATGACAAACCTATGGCCAAAAGACTCCTAATATTAATAACTTAATTCAGCAGAACAGTAGGATAAAAAGGTCAACACTCAAAAATCAATGGCATTCCTGTACATTAATAATAAACTCACAAAGAAATTACGGATATAATATCTTTCACTATACCATCAAGAAAAATTAAATACTTAGGAATTAATCTAACCAAGGAAGAGGAAGACTCTATAATGAGAACTACAGTGCTCTGGAAAAGAAGATTGAAGAGGATATCAGAAAATGGAAAGACATCCCTGTTCCTAGGCAGATTTAATGTAATCTCAATTAAAAATACCAATACCACTCCTAACAGAACTATAAAAAAATTCTAAAATTGATATGGAACCAGAAAAGATTTAGATTAGCAAAAGCAATTCTGGCCAACAAGGGCAAGGCAGGAAGCATCACAAACTCCATGAGAAAAAAACAGCAAGGTCTTGGCAAAAAAGACTTGTGTATCAGCAGAACAGAATAGAAAATTCATAACACCCAGAGGATATACTAATAAGTGAAATCAATAGATCACAGATAGGCAAATTCCGGATCTTCTCTTTGACATGAACACCTGTAGAGGCAAATGAGCTCTAGAAAGTATGACAGCTTTTATAGAGTGGGAAATTTCCATAAGAAATTTGGTGTGGGAATGTAATGAGGGGAAGGAATAAATATGATACAGAAAGAAAATAAGAGTATGTATAAAGGGGGTGGGGACGTGTGGGTGGGTAGGGATATGGGTAAAAATGACAATTAACTTGTGTCATACACTGGTACAAATTCCCCAAAGTTATACGTGATTGTGAGATGTATATAAATTGTGCCAATAAAGAATTCAATTAAAAAAAAAGAAAATTCATAAGGAGTTTCAGGCAGATTCAGCTAACTTATCTTCAACAAAGGTGCCAGACATCTTCCCTGGAGGAAATATAGCATCTTTGGTGCTAGGAAAACAGGCTATCCACATGATGAACATTGAACCTAGATCTCTATCTCTAACCATGCATTAAACTAAAATAAAAATAGATTCAAGATCAAAATATTGGACTGGGGATTTAGCTCAGCGATGCTGTGACTCCCTGGTAAGTGCAAGGTCCTGAGTTCAATTCCCAGTTCCACCTCTCAAAAAAAAAAAAACCCTAAGGATGAAAAAAGAAACGATCTGCTGGAAGACAAAATAGTAAATCTCTTGAAATCCAGCATATCATATATGTTGACAAAAATTTTCTGAAGAGAATCCCAGTGGCACACTAAGTAATATCAAAAATCAACAAATGGGAACATATCAAATTTAAAAGCTTTCTAGGTGGCAAAGGAAAATATCAACAGTGTGAAGAGACAACCTGCAGAATGAGAACAGTTTTTGCCAGCTCTTCCTCAGATAAAGGACTAATATCTAGGGCAATGATGGCAAAACTTTAGAACTTTCAATGAAAACAAACTGCCCAATGTGGTATGTGTGATATAGTTTCATCATCACTGATCTAGTATATATCAAGAATTAAAGAAATTAGGGGCCAGAGATTTAGCTCAGTACTTCCAGCACCTGCCCAGAAAAGCACAAGGTGCCTGGCTCAATCCCAGGTAACCACATACAACAATACTGGGTGTGGTGACTCATGCCCACCAGCAATCAGTACCACAAACCACAATGTTGGTGGCTCACGCTTGTAATCCCTGCACTCAGGAGGCAGAGGCAGTAAGACTGCTGAGTTCAAGGCTTGTCTGGGCTACATAGTGAGCTCAGGGCCAGCCTGAACTACAAAGCAAGACCCTGTGTCAAAAAAAGAAAAAAAAAAGAATCTAAATAAACAAAATATGGGCATCTGAAATAGACAATTTTTAGACAAATGGCTGTCATCAAGAAATCAGTCAGGTGTGGTGGTGTACACCTGTAATCCCAGCATTTTGAGGCTGAGGCAGGATTATCTTGAGTTCCAGGTCAGCTTGGACTACGATGAGTTCAAGGCCAGCCTAGGCTACATGATGAGTTCAAGGCCAGCCTGAACTACACAGTGAGACCTTGCTTAAAAAAAAAAAAACAAAAAACAAGCAATAGCAAATGCTGGAGAGGCTGTGGTGGAAAAGGAACCCTTCTTTAGTGTTGGTGGGAGTAAACTGGTAGTCCCTGTAGAAATCACTATGGAGATTCCTCAAAAAACTAGTTATTCCCCTTCCAGGTATCTTTTTGAAAGAGTTAAAAACATCCTATCTGTGTGATAAAGGTATATGTTTACAGCATCAAAACTCATAATAGCTATATCTTGAAAGTGGTCTATATATACATCAACAGAGTCATAAATAAAAAAATGTGGTATTTATACACAGTGGTGTACTACTCTGCCAAAGGATACAATGGAGACATTTGTAGGAAAATGAGTACACCCTGAGATGTAATGTTAAATGAAGTAAATCAGATACTAAGTTTAAGTATCTAACAGTTTCTCTTATATGAGAGACTCAATATACAAAAAAATGTGCAAAATAAAAGACAGACAACAGGAAAAAAAAGATAGAAAAAATGTTATCATAATCCAGCATGACCAACTTACCCAAAAGTGTACCTTGATTTAGTATTACTGTTTTATGTGTTTCATGTTTTTTGGCCTGCTTGTCTGGCTGTTAATCTGTTTATGATAATTATCTTGATAAAAACATAAATAAATGAGTTGGATACTGGCAAAAAATGAAAAAAAAATTTTAAACGGGGAAAAGGGGAAAAAAAGAAACCACATCTTCTTTATCCAGTCTCCAGTTGATGGGAATTTGGGTTGTTACCAAGATGTGCTATATACAAATACCAATTCTTCATAATGAATGTAATCATTATGCACTATAAACACTAGTGTAATTTAAAAAAGGAAAAGGGAAAATAGTTAAACAATTATCATATGACTCACAATTTTATTCCTGAGGTATACATCCCAAAGAAATAAATACCTATTTCCACACAATATATACAGATGTTTATGGCAGCATTATTCACAAAGAGAAAACAACACAAATTTCCATCAACTGTTGAATAAAATGTGTTATATATATAAACCCAGTATTATCCAGCCATAAAAGAGTGAAGTACAGATCTATGCTAATGATGAACCTTGGCAAGTCTGTACAAAGAAAGAGTATAATAGTGTTGTTATCAGCTGGAAGGAGAAAGGCATTAAAAGTGGCTCCTACCGGATATGGTTCCCAGGATTTCTTTTTGGGTGAATAAAATGTTCTAAAATTAGATGGTGGTAATGACTGTACAATTTTGTGATACACTAAAAACCACTGAATTTTACACTTTAAAGGTGCCAATTTTATTCCATGTTAATTGTACCTGATAAAGCTGTTATTTAAAAAGTGTTTACCTTAAAGACATTTTTGAGATAGCCAATTGAAGGATGAGTGGAGCCAAGTGCACCAACAGGACTCAGAGGGAGGCTAAATAGAGGCACTGATTTTTGGCCCAGGCAGACATGAAACTAAGGGCCTGGGGGGTACAAGCACCTGCTGTCAGTATACAATTAAGTAAAAGCTGAAAAATGAAGAACTCAGAGGCCTCAATACTACAGAGCCTTTTGCAAAAGGCACAGGATGTAAGCCTTTGTCTGACACAGCTGGTAGGGCCAGCTTTTCCAGTTCCAATGGGTCGACAGTGCTGAGTGGTAAGGAGGAGAGGGGGCAGGCGCTCCAACAAGGCATGACTTGCCTTCTCTCACATGCCTATCTCCACCCTGACCCCAAACTGCAAGGTCTTCAGTTCTCCTCCAATTCAGAAACTAAAACTTGTATGAATGATATTTCTGGGGTCAGAAGGTTCTGGCAATATATATTTATTTTCATCACTGAGGGTTTATTCCTGAGGATAATTTGTCATCATTATCTTGAGTATTTCTTATTTCTTAGGTTCAAAGATAGAAAAAAATGTGAAGCTTTTTTATTTCCCCTCGGTACCTAAGAGAGTATGTAAACTCATTGTGCATAGAAGGACATTTAATTCAGAGCTTCGATAGAAAAAATAAAAACCATTTTCTGTCTAAAAGAAACAAAAAGCAAAAATCTTTCTGGCCTGCCTAAGAACTCAAGGGTCCTGACTCAGCTGTGGAATCTACCTCATTGTAGAAGGGTCTGTCACTGGGACCACTTTGGTGTGTTTTCTGGTCTGGAGAGCCATCTTTATGCCATCAAGTCACAAGCTTCTCAGTTGGAGGTGTCCTTCCAAGTCCATTTAGACCCAAGGCCACACAACAATTTGATTCCAGACTAGATTAAGAGTTTTACTTCCTGATTATGGCCCAGTGTTGTCTGAAGCACAAACCAGGGCTGCTCTTTGCCAAATGCATATGTTCTATCTATCTATCTATCTATCTATCTATCTATCTATCTATCTATCTATCTATCTATCTATCTATCTACCTATCTATTTGAGACGGGGTCTTGCTTTGTAGTTCAGACTGGCCCGGAACTCACTATGTAGCCCAGGCAAGCTTTGCACTCACAGCAATTCTCCTTCTTCTGCCTCCTGAGTGCTGGGATTACAGCTGGGATTATGCTTGGGACTGTAGTGTGTGGTACTGATTGCTGGTGGGCGTGCGTCACCATGCCAGGCATTGTGGTATATAGTTACCAGGGAGAGAACTTGAGACCTAGCACTTGCAAGGCAGATGCCAGAAGCACGGAGCTAAATCCCCAGCCTGCCAAATGCATTTTCTTCTAACCACTAAAAATATGGTCCCCCAAACTTCATCTCAAATTTATCAACAGCTTCTGTTTGCTTGGAAACTTCTTGCTCAACAAGGTGCAGCTCTTTCAGGATACTGTCCCCACAGGAAGTATGGTCACATTTCTGAGTCTGTGCATAAAGCATCTACCACCCTTGTGGTGAGCCATGCCTTGCATTACTCACCAGATTCTCAGGAGTGAGAGCTACAAACAGCAGAGCCCTTGCACACTGTTGTCTCTCTACCCAAGGAGGGCACTTGGAGCCTAGGCCCTTCCATGACCTTTTAATGACCCAGAGGGAGAGAGGCCCTTCCAGTGATTCCATCACCCGAAGGTCCAAGCTTCCTTGTGTTCCTAATATCTACCTGGGGCACAAGGTACACATGTATACTACCTTTGATTATCAGGCTGCTCAAGAAGGTGTATGGTTGCCTTTACAGAGGTACATAGTGAAAACTCAGAGGCAGAGGACTAGGTCTCTGTTAGTGTCTGACTTGTCCTCTCAGTTCACCAACATGTTTGGGATGGGTTTCAATGAACAGTGGAATTAAGCTTAATGTTTCTGACTCTTTTTCTTTATCATTTCCTGAAAAAAAAATTTTTTTTAAGTGTTCCTTCTTTCCCCTGTACCAAGTCAAGATAGCGTTCACTTCTGAGCTGGTCAGAGTAACTGACCATATGTGCTTGTGAAAATGGCCCTTTAGGAAACTGTTTTCATACTGGAGACCCCACAAAGGGAAGAAAATCCAGAGGCCCAATGTCTGGTGCCATGTAAGGTGCTGCCTAGAGACCAGAATATGGTCAAGGAGAGTGCCTCCTGCCTGGGTTCCAGATGGCCCTGCACAGATGTCTGACTGAGGCAATTCTGCATACCCCCATGACACAGCAACCATGTGGCCATGGATGCTCCTTCAGGCTTCTTTAACACACCCTTCCAAAAAGGATCATACTGTGGTTAACTGTGATGTGAATAAGACACAAGCACATAGCCTGACAGTCAAAAAGTACCCTGCAACTTCCTTCATTAGACAGGGGCCCTAGAAAACCAAAAATTTCAGTTTTTATGTGCTCTTCAAAAGATATTTTATGCACAGGAAACCAAATACAGGTATACTTCCATCTTCTCTTAAAAGTGGCAGGAAACTGTCCATAAGAGTGGACTCCATGGGCCAGAGATTTAGCTCAGTGGTTCCACTGCCTACCTAGCAAGCGCAAGGTCCCTGGTTTAACCCTGGTAACCACATACAATGATATGATATTGGGTGTGATGACTTATGCCCACCAGCAGTCAGTACCACACCTCACAGTGCTGCACGTGTTGGCTCACGCCTGTAATCCCAGCACTCAGGAGGCGGAGGCAGGAGGATAGGAGGACTGCTGAGTTCGAGGCTTGCCTGGGCTACAGAGTGAGCTCAGGGCCAGCCTGAACTACAAAGCGAGACCCTGTCTCAAAAAAAAGAGTGGATTCTGTACTATTCTCATTGTGAAAATATTCCCTTGTTGACCACCATGGTGTTATGGGGGAGGTATGTCAATTTGTAGATGCTCTATAACTCCATAAAAAATGACATGATGCACAAAATCATAAAATGGGTTCATGTCCCCTGTATGACATGAACACCATGAGTTCCACTAGCCCTTACATGCCACAACTGCCACCATTCTGGACTCACAAACCAGCCCACTGTTCTGGCAGAAAACAAGGAGACAATGTTTCAAACAATAGTTATAAATGGTGAATAAGAAGCCAGACCAAGTGACCTCAACTATACCCAGCAGTTGCCTGAAGGTATCAGGTGTTTTCTTGAAAAAAGGCATTGTTTCCATATTACCCAAGAAGGAAGTGTAGTGAATCACTGTGACTTACTTTTCCCCCAGGCTCTGTGTGTGTGTGTGTGTGTGTGCGCGCGCGCGCGCGCGCGTGTGTGTGTAGGGTGATATGGGGCTATCATGCCACACAGGGAATGCACAATGTCTGAGAGCGTCCGAGGGCTTCCCAGCATACCTTCTATAACTGACACGGCTAAAAGGAACTTTACAAGTTAGATTTTTTTTCTTGTAGAGATAAGCAATTTATCTTCTTCTTCTGAGCATATAATCAACACTTTCTCCTTTCAGTCAAAAAGTGATAGAATACAGATAATCCTCATTTAATGACATACTTGTTTAACAACTTCTTGGATTTATAACCTGCCTCTCAGACTTAAGCTCTATGCTTTTTTTTTTTTGTATAGTTCTGTACATCATATTGATAGAGCCTCAATGTGGTTTTTTTTTTTTGGTACAGTACACTTTATACAAACTGTAATTTTTGCTGATTGTACTGCATGGTACTGTACTTCTGTATTCTGTTCTATACTGCTTAGTGGATGTTAAGCCATGCAAATAAAAGCCAGTCACCAAGTTAGAGGTTCTTTTTACCATTTCATTGTAATGTACATTCCATATACAATTCCTCATTTAGCAATTAATTCAATTAATGACCCAACTGTTGGAACTGAACTCTGAGATAAATAAGGAATGTCTGTATGCAGATGTAATCCCCAGAACCCAGAGTCCAGTTCCTTCTCACAAGAAAAGAATCACAGATGGTGTGGAGAACTACATTATCTCTGCATTCTTTGCCCCTCTGTTCCTTCCTAGAAAGGACCTTTACCCACCCACATATACTGAGATGGGGATTTGAGGCAAACGTGCCCCTTCATCTTCTCAGAACTATTTTGAATAAATCCCTTTTTCCTGTTTTTTACTAAAATATATGGTCTTTGATTTGGTTAGTAAGTAGCAAACCAACCTCAGTGTATGAACCTAAGTGGTTTGTAACAGTTTTGGCAAGGCCAATTGTGGGTCTCCTGGTTCCTATGAGGAAGGGGATTGGGCACTTGGGAAGAGGGCATGACTACTTGTGGCTAGCTATATGGTCGGGACTCCAAGGACATTCCAGCCATGGACAGTTTTGCACCCCGGGAATTCCCCTTCTTTCCTATTTGGGGCACAGCTGCCTGAAAACATTTCTGTTGTAAAAGGAAAGGAGAACTGACAGGCCCTACCTGGTTCCTGCTCAAAGTGCAATGCAAAGATCTACTGTTTCTGCAATTACCTTCTGTTAGGTGGCTCAGCAGTGCCATCTGGGTGGGGTAAGGACCTTCAGTGTTTGGGGCCATTATGCTACACGCAGGTCATTTTGGGGCACTGACTGGTGTGAGAAGAGATTCAGAGGAAGAAAAATTCTAGGCATTTTGTTGTTTTGGAATATTCATTTGTTTTGGTTGGCTTTGGTTTGGTTTGCTTTGGTCTCTTTGATCTTTTTTGTTTGTAACTGCTTTTATATCTGAAATGGACAGCTGGACTCCACTATCATTTGGGAGCCCTCTGGCTGCACAGACTCTCACCAAAATACTCTGATGAAAAAGAGCTGATTGTAACCTGCATGGCCTAAATATGTATTAAGCTTTGGTAGAAAGCACAAAATGGCTCCTTAAACTACTATATTATTTTGCAACTGGAGTCATTTTGTCAAAATTCAGGTAAGTGGGGTGCAATTTCTTATATATTATTCAGGCCTTTGTGATACTGCATAATGCGGACTGTAGAAAGGAAGAGGGAGTTAAATTGACAGTTCAGAAAGAGAGGAACCTGGGCATTAGCCTCCTAGGAATGGCACCTTCATATTCTGTCTCTGCTTTTAGGTTAAGGAGAGGAAATGTTGGTTATAGGCAGGAGGGAGGACGGAGAAACTGCTAAAAAATCTAACTTTTACAGTTCTATTTTGCAGTGCTGATGAAAGATATTTTTCTTTGTTGTTGTTGGCAGAATAGACTCCAGGGAGAGAATGTCTGAGAAACACTGTTCACAAGAGTGACCCAGCAACCACCAAACCACTAGAGCTTAGGAAGGGCCAGCACTTTCACAGAAGTGTCCTTTGAGTGACGTGCATCTTTGTACTTGAATCCGTCCTTTGAAATCAGCAACAGAGGCCATTTCAACAAATTTCATTTACCTCCTGCTCTTTGTAGGTCCAGCAATAACAAGGGAATACCATTCATTCATTGGCACAAGGAATACCTTCTGGGAACAAACACTAAGTAGGAACTTCATTGAACCAATTTTTTCCATCCTACGCTTGTGTACCCTAAAAGAAAAATGTAGTTTCTTATTTCATCCCTATAGAGTTCAGTGTATCATGGGCACTCAAAAACATGTATTGAATAAGTACATGAATCAATTATATATGATATAATACTGCTTTCCTACCTCCAGGGAATAATAGTCCCACATAGTAGGGAATGTGAAAGAACCATGCAGAAGCAGTAGCTGCTTTCATGAAACCTGCATCCTAAAGACAGAGTGACCAGCAAAAGGAAAATAAATCACTGTATGTTAAAAGATTATAAGAGTCACCAGAAAAGCAATGAGGTGGGGACTCTGCAGTCGTAAGGCCACATGGGATATAGATCACCACAGCACGGGGCCTTTTCTTTCCCCAGGCCCCTAGAGCCAGTGGTGAGTCTGCTGGTGAGTCTCAGGGTCCTGGCCTTCCACTGATTGTCTCTCCAGGAAAAAGCATGCACAGCTGCTCTACCTCAGGCCTCAGCAGCCTGCAACTGTGAAGCCCAGGCCAGGTCATTCTCCTCTGCACTAGCACATTGTTCACCATGTCCTATCTGCAGGGAGGCCCTCCTTGTTCCCTGCAGACTGAGGTGCTACTTTCTGTACTGCTTGAGAAGGTGGGGGCCCTTCTACAGGCTCTCTCTCTGACACGGGAATGAATGGTATTCTCTTGTTAGTGCTGATCTTACAAAGAACAGGAGGTAAATGAAACTAGTTGAAATGGCCTCTGTTGCTGAAGAACAATAAATACTACAGGAAGGGAGGGTGGGTGAACTGGTGCTGGTGCACAGGTAGAAGGAGAGTCCCCAGTGGGATCTGACCCTGGGTACCCAACATGGGACTCCCGGCCCTCAGGGACTGCTCAGACACACTGGGGAAGGTAGAGCAATTAAGGGAAGTGATGGGACCTAGATGGGCTGTGTGGGTCAGGATCATCCACCCCCACCTAACGCTTGCACAGGCCTTGCCCTGCACAGTAATCAATAGGGCCCGCAAAGTCTACCTAACTCAGTCACAGGCCCTGCCACACAAGGGTTCACTCCTGTACAGGCCTCACCCTCTAACCCAACATGTAAGAACAATGGTCATCAGAAGCATGGAAAGAAATCTCTGTAGAAAATGCTTATCAAAAATATTTACAGTATTGGACCAGAGATTTAGCTCAGTAGTTTTGGCGCCTGCCTTGCAAGTGCAAATTCCTGAGTTCGATCCCCGGTAACCACATACAATGCTGGGCGTGGTGACTAATGCCCAACAGCAATCAATACCGCATACTACAGTGCAGGGTGTGTTGGCTCACGCCTGTATCCCAGCACTCGGGAGGCAGAGACAGGAGGATTGCTGAGTTCCAGGCTTGCCTGGGCTACATAGTGAGCTCAGGGCCAGCTTGAACTACAAAGCGAGACCCTGTCTCAAAAAAAAAAAAAAATGTACAGTATTGAAAAGGGAAGAAGAGAACATCAAATAGGCAAACAACAACACAGAACATACACAAATAGAAATATGATGAAACCAACAGAAGTGATGGTTCAGATGGGTTTAAAGACTTGCAGAAGTCTTTGCAATATGTGAGTGAGAAAACAGAGTTCAATACTGAATGAGATCTGTGAAAGCCCACTAACTCAAGTGCTGACTTAGGGATCACAAGTGAGCCAGGAGCCTGTCAGATTAAAAAGTCAGATAAAGGAAATCAGAGCCTGCTGGGCAGGCAGGGTTTTAGAGGCTTAGTGTTTATTCCTGGAGGATTTTTTTTTTTTTTTTTTGAGACAGGGTCTCGCTTTGTAGTTCAGGCTGGCTCTGAGCACACTATGTAGCCCAGGCAAGCCTCGAACTCAGCAATCCTCCTGTCTCTGCTTCCCAAATGCTGGGATTATAGGTGTGAGCCACCACGCCCAGCAGTGGAGGATATTTTTTACGCCAGAAGCAGCAGCATCTCTCGGAGCCATGGAGGCACAGGACCTCAGTCTCCAGACCTACGGATAGAGTCAACTTTCTTCCCAGATTCAGGATTCACAGGCACTTTAAGGCTAAAACTAAGGTGGTCAGCAACCCTTGACCATTTTGCCAGTCACAGCAAAGGTCTGTTTTTCGGTTTGTTCACCCTAGCCCTGAGCTGGGGTATAATGGTGAACAAACAAACAACCTGCCTTCATGGGGCTGCTTGTTTGCTGGTGAGCAGGAAGTCAAATAGTAGTCACACATGCAAATGTGTGATTACAGATTAAGAAATGCCAACGAAGGGACTGTAGATCCAGTCTCTAATTTAAAATGGGTGTGTAAGGGAAGGAAATAATATGGTGAGGAGGGAAGGAGGGCAGAAAGTGTTTTATCCATGGCATAAGCTGAATGAACCTGTAAAGTCCCAGTACAATTTTGTGATGTGTCAGATGCTGCAGGAAATGCTGACGGGAATTCAGGCACCAAGATTACATGCTGAGACTCTCATATTCCCATCACCTTTGGTATTCCCACCATTCATGGAGGTGGGTCCTAGATTCACAGCACAACTAGAACAAAGAAGCCCTGTGTTCCACTGACAGAGTGGAGGTAGTGGCTGGATCTAACTAGGCACAAGCAGGAACTAGACTTATTTCAGACAGCGGAGACCAACCAAGGGCAGAGGTTGTCAGGAATGGGACACAGGATGGATCACCAGTGAGAGCCATATACATCCCGACTCTGTAGGGACTCATGTATGTGCATGGCTAAGGCAAGAGCTAGTACAGACTGAGATAAACCTAAAGAACTCCAGTGGTGTTGGAGAGAATTCTAAGGGGGCAGTCAGGGGCAAGGGACATTCCAGGTAACAAGAGATGTCTAGGCAACTGACAGGCACTGATTAGAAGTGGCATCAGAGTGGTGTTGCTCAGAAGCCAGGCTCAGGGAAGCACAGAGAGACCTTAGGGCTGGAACTGGTCTTACAGGGCATGAATGAAGCTACTCATCTCTCCCCACATCCATGGGACTTCCTGAAATGAAATCCATGTGAGAACCCACCCCATGAAATTAAGAAGGTCATCTCCAACTTGTGCTCATAATAGATGGAAGACTCCAAGTATCTGGCTTCCAGTTTTGCTCTTCTTTACTGGCTGTGTAACTCTAAACAACATACTTAACTTCTCTAAGCCTGAGTTTTCTTTGTAAAATTGAGATGAAAACACATTCCTTCTAGTGAAGAAACTATATCCCTCACTCCTCCTGGGTTTAGGAATCTAATGGGAATACATGTCCCGTGCTCATACAGTGACTGCTGGGAGATTGAGACTTGTACCCCAAGCTGCTGGTTCTCTGTAGGTTACACAAGGCACACATCACCCTGCTTGTCTCACAGACTGCTGCTGAGCCCTCCTCCCAGCCCATCTTGCAAACCTAGGGTTTTGTTTATTTGTAAGTTCGAGCACCACAGGTTTGCTTCTTTTGTGGGTTGAGCACTGCCTTTCTTTAGCTAGGCCACATTTCCTAGTTTTGCCTTTGCTTTTTTAGCCTGGCTTTTCCACTGCTGCAAAAACAGTAAATTTTTAGACCCATTTACCATAATAAAAGAACTTTCCATAATTCCATGAGAGACTATAGCTTGCGGCTCTAGTGTAACACCCTTAGCTATGCAATTCAGACAGCCACTGTTAACAATTTGTCCATGCCAGGATCTGGAGGCCCAGTAACAGGCCTTGCTGTAGTGCTGCAGAAGGAAATGGGTGAGCTGCCACACCTGCCAGATAAGCTGTACACGGGGCCAAATGCACCCTATGCCAGCACTCCCAGGTAGGATCAAAGGCTCAGGCTGCTGAGAAGAGCATCTCAAAGGATGCAGGAGACCATTTAGAAAGCAGCCCATCCCTAACCCTATGCCAGGAGACACTGGAGAAAAAGGTAGAGGTGGTAGACACTGACCTCTATGGAGGCAGGTATTGTCTGTTTCTCAGGAGGTGAAATCGCAGACAATGGAACTATCTGGATACAGAATAATACTGTAACTCAGAACTGTGGACCCCAACACGCATGACTTAATGGCTCTGCCATGGGTTCATGGGCCACTGAGTTTCTGGGTCCTCATCTCTATAGCCAAGGAAACTGTCTACTGCAGAAAATATCACAAGTATCAAAAAAAATCTGTATGCCAAGAAAGGAGTGTGAAGCCTGTGGCAGATGGTGCCTAAGAGAGGAAACTATAACCACAGGCTTTCATTCAATTTGATGAAGAGAGATCACTCACATAGGGACTCTCCACCAGGTTATATGTCTGGGTGACAGTATCTCCCACAGTTGTTACCAGGCTCCTAGGGAAGAAAGGGCCCCAAAGAAACAGGGTCCAGGAGGAACTCAGGCAATGCCACAATGGCACATCTCATCAAATGATAATCCTTGCCTGGGCTGAGAGAGACATCTCCAAGCCCTGACCAACTTTAACCCTTCCACAGCCAGGGCGGCCATGTTCTTGGAAAACAGTAGCAGGACAGTCAGTCATGAGTTGACAGTGAGGCTCTCCTGAGGGATGGAGCTGCATGCAGGCCTCCAGGGCTAAGCATCTCATGAAGAGTGAAGTAAGGCTTGTTCAAAGCACTGTTTCTCATGGTAGTACTTCCTTGACATTTCTGACCAGTCTGTTCGGAAACACAGGTAGCCTTCTAGGCAAACAATTCCACCTCTGGCAAAAGGAGCACAGTCACACAGTTTTCAGACAGACCACATCATCTGAGGTGACAGGAGATCTAAACTTCACCATCAACTACTCAGACCACAGCAGAGACCCAGGTGGTCTCTTCCTTTTCCTTCCTATGCCAGTAATGGTATTGTGGGCCCAAGGTGGCCACAGGCTATGGCGGGAAGGTGCATCTCTTCCACCTTGTGAGGGACCAGGGAAGTTTTTTTTGTTTTGTTTTGTTTTTTTGAGACAGGGTTTTGCTTTGTAGTTCAGGCTGGCCCTGAGTTTACTATGCAGCCCAGGCAAGCCTCAAACTCAGCAATCCTCCTGCCTCTGCCTCCCAAGTGCTGGGATTACAGGCATGAGCCACCACACCTGGCACTGTGGTATGTGGTACTGACAGCTGGTGGGCACGAGTCACCATGCCCAGTATTGTTGTACGTGGTTACTGGGGATCGAACTCAGGATCCTCGCACTTGCTAGGCAGGCGCCAGAACCACTGGGCTAAATTTCCAGCCCTGAGAAGTTTGTTTTGTCCCATAGAAACTCTTGCTATTTTAGATGAGTGAGGAAGGTCAGGACTGGAGTTGGGCAGTCAGTAGCTCAGGCTCCTTGAGCCACAGAGAACAGGATACTAATAGTACTCTCATTTCCAAATCCCACTACAACAGCTGACCACCTAAAAATAACAGCACTTACAGTCCTCCAACTTCTCTCTTTCATAGCCCCTCTGTGATCCCTTCCATACTGGCACATATTCGCCAGAAGAAGCCACCTGATGGCAAGTGTTTTGTACTTGGGAGCTTTAGTTCCATCCACTCGTCTCAGAGGTAGAGGCACAAAGAGATTTTTTTACCACAAGACTGACTGACTCATGATCCAGCTTTTAACAATCATACCAGTGCAACAAAATAGAAAATAAATGTATTTGCTCAGGAGATGGAACTTTTAGGAAGAGCATGGACATTCCCATAATACAAACACAAGCTCAACAGCTTCAAGTGTTTGTACAGTGAAAAGCTGTCTGTGGGGTGATCCAGCACACCTCCTGGAGGAAGTACAAGGACAACTCTGGCTCCACAGGTTTCCATGGCCCACTATGTGTGAGGATGCTGTGGGTCTTCACTTACCTACATAACTCAGGCATTTTTTTTTTTTTTTTTTGCTTTTTGAGACAGGGTCTCCTTTGTAGTTCAGGCTGGTCCTGAGCTCACTATGGTGCCCAGGCAAGCCGCCGCGAACTCAGCAATCCTCCTGTCCCTGCCTCCCGAGTGCTGGGATTACAGGCGTGAGCCACCACGTCTGGCATTGTAGTATGTGGTGTTGATTGTTGGTGGGCGTGTCTCCACACCCAGCATTATATGTGGTTACTGGGGATCGAACTCAGGACCTTGCGCTTGCGAGGCAGGCGCCGGAACCACTGAGCTAACCCTCCGGCCCACTCAGGCATTTTTTTGAAAGGAAGAACTTCCAATCTTCATTACACACAAAAACAGCATCACAGAGACACTCTGACCTGCTAAGGGTACCCCCACTGGTCTTCATTCATCTCATGTCCCCAAGTCCCCCATAATGCCCAAACAGTCAGAGGGGATCTTCGAATGACTTGCTGCCATGAACTAATGGAAAGCCAAGAAACATGTAAAAGCAATCATTTAAACACAGAATCAAATGAAAGATTATGAAAGGGATAGGGGATATAGCTCAGTGGTACAGCACTCACATAGTGTTTGTGTGAGTTCTGGGTTTAATTCCCAACACTGAAAGAAAAAACACTTTCAAAAGGCCATGAAAACCCTTTACATATCAGCAGTAGGGACCCTAAATTTTACAAAGTAATAAACCTTTTCCAGATTTACTTTGATCAACCAATAAATACCTACTAATCTGTGGTCTGAGTCCTCCAGGTCTTTCAGACCCACTACAGTGATGGCAGAGGCCCAAATCCAAACAGAAATCACAGTCCATGGACACCAGAATAAGAGTAGTGCTAGAGCTGAGTTGCAGGTGAGAACAATTGCAAAGATCACTCAGTAGGTCAGCCTCCATGTCATAAAGGACAAAGCATGGGATGGCTGACAGCTATGACCACCAGGCTCTGTGTGACAAGTCATAACTTCAAATGCTTTATGCACTGAACAGAAATGCATGCACATGCTGCTTGAGGCTGTGCACTGGAATGTTCATGCAACTTTGGTCACTGGAGTCAAACACTGCAAGCAACGCCTACCCATCGCCTCAGCAAGAGAACACAAATACAGGCTGTGGTGCATCACACAAAAGAATATGGGGCTACAATAAAAAAAAAATGGCTGGTTTACAATGAAAAATATGAAGTACTTTTACACTACACAGACATTAGGCTGATAGAAGACCAGTGCAGTGCACACAGCTAGCATTGTCTTCCCTTGGAGGTAAGATAATGAGTATTACTAAGAATTTAATGTGGGCTGGGCTATGAGGAGGGCCTGGCAACCAGCCTGAGACCATGCTGAACTATGGTCAAATCCTTTAAGCAGCAAAATCTTCTTTTCCAAGTAAAACGTCACATATGTACTCCAAAATAGTACAGATTTGCTCAGGTTGGGGAGCATTAAACCCCAATGCCCACAGCTTAGGATTGGGATGAGAGGCTGAGGGAGAGGCAGGGCAGGGTACAGAATAGCTGAGTCCTTACCCAATAGCATGAGAATGACAGTGACGGGGACTCACTGTCACAAGTAACCACAGACACACCTATCACAGGAAGTGACCCAGTTCCTGTTATTCCCAGTGGGTGGGCCCTGATGCACCTGAGGCAACTGTGCAAGAGGGAGCAGGGCATGATGAACCTTGGAGATGCAGACCTGGCCAGAGCAGGCCGCTACCAAAATCAGGAGGCACGAACAGTGGCAGGAAGAGCAACATGGATTTTTGTTTTGTCACACTATGGATTGAACCTAAGGATTGCTGAGCTACATCTGCATCGCCTTTTATTTCTCTGAGTCAGAGCCTTGCTAAATTGTCCAGGCTGGCCTAGAACACAGTCCTCCTCCAGCCTCAGCCTCTTGGTAGGTGTGATTATAGTTGTGCACCACTATGCCAGACTAAGCAATATGAGTTTCAATTTTCCTGTTTTTTCTATTTTGTTCAGCTTATCTTTCCCCCTTCCTTATGACATTGGTATGATCACCTTGACAGGGAGACAGGGAGAGTAGAAGGCCACTGCCCTTCCAGAGAAACCATGGCAATAAGCCAACTGAAAAATTCAGAGTTTGGCACCTTCTTCAAAAAGTTGACATTTTGGGG
>PVIC010039243.1:0-17218 GCA_004025085.1 Thryonomys swinderianus
TGTGAACGGTGCGGCCCAGCTCCCAAGAGAACTGCAACCTCATCCTGAATTACAGGATCTGAGTTGCTGCCTTGGGATGCGGGATCAGTGGTGACAAGAGGTAAACAACCTCTGGCCAGGGGCGCCTTCCATTGCTCCTTCTGTTAGGAATTTGCTGTTCTTTCCCTAATGATTAAGTTGCTTTACAATCTTTGCTTGATTTATTGACCTTGCACTAATGGTAAAAGATATTGTTTTAGTGATGAGATAAAAGAAAGTCACAGAGAAGTAATTTCTCAAGAGTGGAAAATAGGAAGATATTTAAAGTAAAACAAAGACTTGAGCCGTGAGAGTTACAGCTAGTCTTTTTTTTTTTTTTTTTTTTTTTTTTTTGAGACAGGGTCTCGCTTTGTAGTTCAGGCTGGCTCTGAGCTCACTATGTAGCCTAGGCAAGCTTCGAACTCAGCAATCCTCCTGTCTCTGCCTCCCAAGTGCTGGGATTACAGGCGTGAGCCACCACGCCCGGCTACAGCTAGTCTTTAACACAAGAAACCTGCAAATTGCCTAGGAGGAAGTTCAAGAGCAAGGAGAGCACATTCCATAGATTCTTAGGCATTACCTGGCAGATAGGTTTATCTCTGTATTTCCTGTAAATTAAGATCATGATAATTGTGGATGTTTTGCTATTATTCCCTTATTCATTGTAAAATTTTTCACTTGGGCACTCTAGCTAGAAATACTATAAAAGAGCACTGAAAAATAAACTTGGCGCCTGCTCAGCATTGACTGAGAGGTCCTCCCGATCCCATTATTCTATCTTCTGTCTTTTCGTAGCCGCACCCCTCGGCTTTGCAAACCCGCTGTTTTGTGCGGGAGGCTCCGGCAGCATGTGGTTGGGTTATTTCTGCATCTTGCATTTTTTCCCATTGATCTTCATGTCTGGTTTTGTGCCATGTGCTATGCTGGTTTTTTTTTAATCACTGTAGTTTTAACTTCACATCTAGAATTATGAAGTCTCCTCCTTGCACTTGTTACCATGGGTTGCTTTTGTTATTTTGGGTCGCTTCTGGTTCCAATATGGTTTTCTCTAAATCTATGAAGAATTCAATTTACTTATTTGTATTTGCTTTTTGGATGACAGTTTCTTTTCCCACTGGAACCTTGTTTTTTATTATATAATTGTATATTTGATTTTTGAACAACTTTAACTCTTTATATTACCTGGAAACTTCAGAACACTGTCAAATAATTGTGGTGAGGATCACCATCTTTTTTGTTTTATGTGAATAATTTGATGATATTTAACCACAATTGCATATTGGAACTGACCCTAATTTGTTATTATTTAAATTATTTTGATATATTGATGAGTGTTATTTTAAACACACAATGAGACCATTTAGAATTCATTTTGTTATACTCTGAGTCATTTTTATATTAAATTGTTACTTCATACAGTGAACTGTGAGGTTTTTATTTCAGAGGTTCATAACAAAAGAATTATCTGTTTCTTTAACTCATGACAAAATGTAAGATGTAAAACGGGTATTTCACTAGTTTCCTTATTATTTATATGATAATTAGTCTGTGAATATTTCTTACCAATTCCAGAGCCAGGTTTCATAAAATATTTTCCAAGAGAATTGTTCATTTTATTTATTAATCATTTATTAGAATGATCTTATGGATTTTATTTAAACACATGAAATTATACTTATTGCTACTTAATATTGAATTAACCTTGTATACTTTGAATAAACTGATAGCCAATGAGTTATTATTGTTTTTACAAAGAACTGAAAGCAGTTTTTTTTTTTTTTTGAGACAGAGTCTCGCTTTGTAGTTCAGGCTGGCCCTGAGCTCACTATGTAGCCCAGGCAAGCCTGGAACTCAGCAATCCTCCTGTCTCTGCCTTCTGAGTGCTGGGATTACAAACATAAACCACCACGCCCAGCACTGTGGAATGTGGTGCTGATTGCTGGTTGATTGCTGGTGGGCGTGAGTCACCACGCCCAGCATTGTTGTATGTGGTTAACGGATCGAACTCAGGACCTTGCGCTTGCGAGGCAGGCACTGGAACCTCTGAGCTAAATCTATGGCCCCCCTGAAAGCAATTTTTTAAAAACTGGCATTTTTCTAAGATTTTTGAGAAATGTTGTGTCCTTTTTCAAGTTTTGCTATTAGAATTTTAAGTTTCATAAAACAGTTCAGAAATGTATTTACTTCTTTGTAATACAGATATTTTTCATTCATTGTGAGACTGACTACACCAGTAATGTTTTCTGGACCTACAGTTTGGAGTGATATTAATAATGTCAATTCTGGGCAACCCATTCAGGACCCCTCCTGTCTCTCAGGAGCTATTCCTACTCCCCCTTCTTGTTCTCAGTTCTTATTCCCCAATGAATTTTCCTACTTTAATACCACTATTCCCTAGAATTCATTCTTCAGCTTCAGGGAGCATGAATTTGGTGCATCTAATATCTAACACGTTGAGAGTTTCTTTTGTTTCCTGTATATCATCTTGGAGGTCACGCCGATACCTTTGGAAGGAGGTACATGTTTGGTTTTGTTTCATGGCATCCCTAAATATTTCATACTAGATTCTGGATTGTGACTCATTTAGGTAATTGAAATTGTCATCTTCTTTTTGTCGGTCACTTATATTTTGTCTTTTTGTTAAAATGACAATAGATTTAAGGTTAGAGCATGGGAAGTTTATGGAGTTTTTCTCTTTATTTGAAGGGACATTTTATTTTTGCAGGGAGGGTCTTGTATTTGTTTTTATGCAGCAGTTAGACTTACCAGTTGCTAAATTTACTTATGTACTTCACTTGACTTTTTGGTGGTTACAGGGTAGCTCGTCTTGTTTCAGACAGGGGTACTGGGGAAAAGTAACGTTAGTACTCCCCTAGTAGACTCTGACACTGACCAAAAATGTGGATTTAAATTGTAAAATGCTGCAGAAGAGATTATATGTAGGAAATCTACATGCACACAGTCTTTATCTGTCCCTTACAACCCTCTGAGAACAGTGGCTACTTCTCCAGCTAGTTCACTGCTCCTGGAGCAGCAGCCACTCTCAAGGCAGAGGACATGTTTCCCAGCACCTTCTGGTTGATCCTCCCCTGAAACCAGTGGGAATGTGGGCTACACAGGCAGCTGGATTCCTTTCCAGAGACAGATCTCTGGTTGTGTAGAATCGGTGAAAGCTGAGAGAGCGTACCTGAGGGGCCAGAGTGAGGGTGACTCTAGGGGTCCTCTGTGGAATCTGCCTCCTGAAAGCCTGATGGGTGACCAGTGTGGAAATCTGTGCTTCCCTCTCACCCCCTTCTGCACTCCTCAGTAAGGTGGGAGATAAAACTCTCTCAGTGCTCTGCTGGGGTCCGCTGTCCCAGAGTGACCTGAGACAACAGGGTTATAGCCCCCTCTTCACCCTCCATAAGAGTTGAGCCACGGGTTTGGACTTTTCCCTCTGCCAGTAAGATGGACCCTTCCTCTTCAGAAACGTCTTCATGTAGGTTTAGGGCCAGAAACAGGTGAAAACAATAACCCTCTAGATACCCTGAGAAAATTTTGCTAAGTTAAAAATCTGAGTTAAGAGAGAACACCTCAAGGTTTTTTCTCTTCGTTCTGACTCATTGGGAGTTAACTTTGAACTCCGTGGTTTGCTAGACCACCTTCTGTACAAAAATAGACCTCCCCCTGGGAGGTCAGGCTGAGGCAGTTTATAAAAACTCTTTAACTCAGGAGAACAGCTGTTGGAGGAGTGATATACACTTGTGTCTTACACATGCTAAGAGTAGGAAAAAAGTTTGAATCAGCCTTTTTCTTGTCAGGTATATGTGAGAGAGGAAATCTGATAAATGTGTCTTTATTAATATGTAATTTTATAATTACTAACATGAAATTTTGGCTAGACAATTGGTACACACTTTAGTCTGTGAGTTTCTCAACTGTATTACAGATAGCTTCAGAGTGGGTTTAGGTGGAACCTAGTCAGGACTGCTCTGGAGGAAAGTTGCATAGGTGACTAGATAGAGAAACCAGAATGTCCCAGAGACCTTTTTGTCCTAGGGCCCAGGAACAAGATTTTTTCTGTTACCTGTCTCTATCTGTCCTCAGAGGTGTTAGATCTCTTTTGCAGGCTAGCATTTTAAAACTTTTTGATTCACAAGTCGCTTATTAGAAAATAAGCCCTAAGCAACACAATTGGAGCACTTTCATTTTTTCTCTCTCATTCTCCTTCAGATGGTTAAAAAGCAGCCAATTAGGTTCTTTGACTATTGGCTTAATTTTCTGCTGGGCAGTACAGTTCGAGTTAGTCGGAGCTTTCACCTCTGGAGGCATGTTTTTCACCCTGAGAAAGTTCTTCATCCTGTCTTCCTGGACTTGAATGGTTAGGATTTAGTTCTTGTGACATATGTAGAGTCACTCTTCTGTCCCTTTTCCAGTGCCTTGCCCCTGAGAAATAACACAATTTACAACAGTGTTTGCTCCAAGGAAATTCTCTCCTCTGTGGCCGCTGGATTTCCGGACCAACTTGCCAGAATTCTGAGTTTTCCCTATTGGAGCACCTTCCAGAGAGAAGCTGCCTTTCACTAATCTTTGGGCTATAATTCTAAAAACATAGACTAGATTTAATCCTTTTATGGTGGAATCTATAAAAGCTCAACAAGAATCTTTAAATTCCTTGTCCTTCAACCCCCCCCCCCCAACTCTCCATCTTCTTACAACTAAAAATAGAGGGATTTATGGCAAAAAATATTAGACCTAGCTGAGCATGGTGGCTCATACCTGGAATCCCAGCACTTGGGAGGCAGAGGCAGGAGGACTGCTGAGTTCCAGGATTGCCTGGGCTACATAATGAGCTCAGGGCCAGCCTGAACTACAAAGTGAGACCCTGTCTCAAAAAAAAAAAAAAAATTAGACCTAGAGATAATTTCTATCAGTAGAGAAATCTAAGAGCCAACTGGCTACAATGGCTATTTCAGTCCTTTAGGAGCAGTTTCTGGACATGTTTTTTTTCCCAACCTGCCTTTCCCTTCCAGTGCTCATGCTTTTTTGATTATTTATGCCTTCATTTCTTATAATATTTGTTTTAATTTGAGCTCTTCCCCATTTTTATTTATTAACATTTTATGGGATTCTCACAACTAAGGAGCCCAAATCACCACTGTATGTCATCGGCTAATCTTTCTACTTCCTTTGGAGTGCTGAGTAGCCAGGAAGACAAGGAACCCATGGTCTTGTCCTCCCTAGCATTTCCTCCTATCAGCTTGGATCCAAGCCTGTCCCTCATTCCAGCCTACACATTTTCCTTTAAAAAGATCACCTCTACTTCCTTTATATCACCTGTTCTCTGTCTTTTTCTCTGTGTCTGTTTGTCTGTTTCTCTGTCCTTACTCAATAAATCTTTTCTTTCCTTACTTGGATCATAGTAAATTCTTTACTATGGTATTACTGGCCTCTGCCCCATCACTCTGCATTGTACTTTCCATGATGCCCTTTTCCTGTTCTAGGATCTCACCAGAACACCATTTATATATCTCATTATCTACCTCTGCTCTCTGACAGTTCCTCAGAATTTTCTTGTTTTTGATGACCTTAACAGATTTTGATAGCATAGGTACTTAGGCAGATGCTAGCTAGTGTTGGGAATATGATGGATGAGTTTTTTATCAGGTGTTATGATAACAGCAGTCCTTGCCAGGCTCTTCCTATCCTGTTCAAAGAATTGTATGGGAGAATTGATGAATGTGAAAGTTGAAGTTTATTTAGGGCAAAAGGAAAAGAAAAGAAAAAGAAACATGAAAGAAGTGGTCAAGAAGAAAAAACTCTCTGAAAAGGAGTACTCTCCAGAGTGAGCATGGGTGGTTAAAATAGGAAAAAAGTAGGACCTCCTGAGTGCACAGTGAGGTATGAAAAGGCCTGCAGGTGAATGACCACCATCTTATACCTTGTTCTGACATCAGGTCTCGGTTGTCCCATCAAAGAGTCCCTTAGTCTTGTGCCAGAAGATTGGTGTGAGGTGCAGGGCTTGCCTTGATCTTATGCCTGAGGAATTGAGCACAGCATTCCCTGGCTGGTGTCATGTGCAGGGCTGGGAAGCTGTTCTGTGCACAAGTCTTGAATCTCCCTGGCTAACAGGTCACTATCATCAACAGGTCATGACCAATTTACCAGCCCCTGCACCATGCCCTACCCCCCTACCTCATTTTCCTCCATGAGACATAAATCCCCATAATTCTTTATAGCACCTGGAGGGAGTGGAGGTCTCTGTCTTCATATAGCTACTTTTTGGTGAAAGAGACTGTAGGCCCATTACTGGGAATTATATTCTCTTGGCTGCCATAGGATAGTGTGTCCCAATGGATGGGCTGGGGAAAGTCTGCCAGAAGAAAATGAGAAAAGAGTTAGTGTGTGTAAATGCAGAGCTGATGGGCTGTCTGTTTAATGTGCAGAGCCTGTTGAACCTATCAGGAGCCTGCAGAGTTGAAGGGGGATATTAAACCACCAGTGCCCATTTATAGTGATTCTACTTATCTGTATTCAGAGAAGACCTGGAACCCCAGGGAAGACCCCCAGTCTTCCCGTGGTTCACAGGAATATGGCCCTCGTCCTTTGAAAGTCTGAGTGGTCGTTTCTCATGGAGGGTCTTTGTGGCTTGTCGCTCTGTCCCTTGAAGAAGGACCAGAGTTGTTCCTCAGTATCTGGAACTAGGGCTGGAGTCTTGAGGGGTGTAGAGCTGCCCTTCCTGTTTTCCTGTCAGCTGTTTGATTTCCCAAAGAGCCTCAGGTTGAGGGAGTGTCAGGGCTGGTAGGCAGAAGCCAGGCCCAACCAATGACGTTCCCAAAGAAAAGAACCTGCGTGCAGCAGACATCACAAAAAAGCAGACACCAACTTTAATTTCCAGCATGAGGGCAGCACAGAACAAAACAATTGGAGTTGCAGCTCTAGAGCTCAAGAACTGTGTGTCTTTATCGGCTTTTCCCCATGACCTTGCATGGATGTGTGGTATGTGCATGGTCATCCATGCTGATTTATTATTACTATAAAAAAGTCTGTTGTGCACCTGTGCCAAATGAAAGAGTTATGTCCTCAGATGCTCTTTGACATCCTCAGATGCCCAGGATGTGAAACATCTCACAGTGGCCTCCTACAGCAGGAAACCCTGCAAACAATAATCTAGATTTGTTGAGCTTGGAACTCCCAGAATTTCAGACATCAACTTTGGGACACCTTAGGTCACCAACTTCTTGGTGTCCTAAAATGACCTCCCTACCCAGTTAGTCTTTCCTTACTATATTTGCTTGTGGTTTTGACTCCTTCCCAATGGAGCCATGTTTATTCTGACTAAAACCACATAAATTCCAAAACTGAACCTCTCCACTTGGTTGTTAGCAACAACCCTTGATCACTCCTTCAGATTATACAGAAGAAATCGAAAGAGAAACCAACCACAGACTTTGCTGTAGTTGCCATTTTCTGGTTGCTGCCTGCCTTTCCTTTTCACTACGTGTATGTGTGCATGTGTATGTGTACTGAGGTTTTGAGCCAGGGCCTTCATATTGAGCTACATCCCTCACTCTTTTATTTATTTATTTTTAAATCTTGAGACAGATATAGCTAAGTTGCTAAACTGCCTAGGCTGCGCCAGAAATTTTGATGCTTCTGTCTCAGGCTCCCAGAGCACTGGGATTACAGATAGGAGCTACCATGCCAGGGCCCACCCTCCCTTCTTGAGGGATATATTCATTATGGGTAGGGGCTACGTCTGGCTCTGTCCACTTAAATTCTCTCAAGTGTACAGTCCTTATACAAATTAGCCTTATTTAGAGGCTATTGTTTGTCTCTTAGTAAACACATTTGCTAAATACTATGTTGTGTGAACCTTCTTCAATATATTCTAGGGAGGTTCCAAGAGCTGAGACACCCTGCACAACATAGACCATCAGCCTAGACAGACCCCACAGTTCAGGTAATATATAGAGGTCAGCTTTTCCTCTTCTCATAATATCCCTCAGTTTGGGTTTGTTTGAACCTCACTCTCCCATATTAGTATTTATGATTATGGAGGAAAGATAACTAGGCAAGAGGCTGTTGTCATTCTGTTGGATCAAAAACTTACTACAAAGCTGATTATCACTGGTTGTGTTAATCTGGATCACTTGGCTGAAGGACTGTTTGTCAAGATCACCAGGGTAAAATTGCTTTTCCTCTCTCCCATACCCTTATTTTTGGAAGCAAGTCAGTAAGTGTAGCACATACTTCATAGGGGAGAGCTAAGCTCCCTAAAGAGCTGGCGTCTAAGTAAATTATTAAGAATTCTGTGTGGCAGTTAAAAGACAGCCAACAACATGGGAAAAAATCTTTACTAGCTGTTTGTCAGAGAAAGGGCTACTATTTAGAATATATAAAGAACTTAAAAAAAATCAGTCCCTGCAAGTTTAAAGACCCAGTTAAAAAATGGGCATCTGAAATGAACAGACACTTCTCAGAGGCAAAAGTAAAAGCAGCCAAGAACCATGTGAAAAAATCCTCAACATCACTGGTTATTCAAGAGATGCAGATGAAAACAACACTGAGATTTCATCTCATTCCACAAATAATGGCTGCTATTGCAAAATCAACCAGCAATGAATGCTGGTGAGGCTGCGGGGAGAAAGGAACCCTTCTCCACTATTGGTGGGATTTTGAACTTGTACAACCACTTGGAGATCAGTGTGGAGAGTCCTCAGAAAACTTGGATTAGAGATCCCATTTAATGCTGCTATTCCCCTGCTAGGAATATACTCAAAGAAATTAAGATAATCAAATTGTAAAGTCATATGTGCACCCATGTTCATAGCAGCTCAGTTTGTGATAGCCCAATCTTGGAAACAACCCAGATGCCCATCAATTGGAGACTGGATAAAGAAGATGTGTGTTTTTAAAAAATAAAATGGAATATTACTCTGCCATAAAGAATAACAACTTTCATTCACTTATGTTCAAATGGACACACCTTGAGGACACACTAATAAATGAAATAAATAGATCCCAGATATGCAAATACCATATCTTTCTTTGGTATGAGAACCTGTAGATGTAAATGAGTAAGAGTGTATGATAGATTTTGTAAAATAGGAAATATTCAAAGGGAAGGTGGTAGGGGAAAGTAATGAGGGGAAAGAATAAATATGATTTGAACAGAAAAAGAAAGCACATGTATATAGGGGGTAGGGGGTAGTGGGGTGGGTAGGGATATGGGTAAAAATGAGAATTAATTCATGTCATATACTGGTACAGATTCTCCAGTGTTGAATATGATTGTGAGCTGTATATAAAATGTACCAATAAAGAATTCAATTAAAAAAAGAATTCTGTGTGGAAAATCTGTTTTTTTTTTTTTAATGGGAAATGTGCTTGATCTATACAGGTGAATCCTTGTTATGTTGTCATCAGTTAATATGGCCAAAGGTGCTCCTTGCAAATTATAGTTTCTTGAGGGATTCTAGAGAAAAAATAGTTCAGGGATATTTGAAGTTATTTTCTATTCTTTCATATTTAGATATGAGAAATTTAATTAGGTATGTTGCTGAGATACTAGATAGGTTATTGAGTATCCTTCAACTGTTTTTGATTTCTAGTTTTTGACCTTCATTCTTTAATTTTTAAAGTTTTCTGAACTTTAATTACTTTTAAAAACAGTGCTTTATTATTTTATTTGTAAAGTATCTTATGTTGCAAATTGAAATTTAAGAAGATGATGTTCCTATGTAGTATCTTTTCCTCCTAAGTCAATTTCAATGTTTATTTTGATCTTTCTCTGTTATATCTTTGTTGTTCTCAAGTATCTGGATGTGTGTGTGTGTGTGTGTGTGTGTGTGTGTGTGTGTAATACATGTATGGTGAAGTCGATGGAATACTTTCTTAGCAGTATGTTGGTTTGTTGAAGTAACAGAACTGTCACAGTAATTGAGGCTTAAATGTAGACTTGTTATCTGTAGAAAATCTGTACAGAATTGGCTGTCTTCTTATCATGGAAGGGTAGAGGGTAGGTCTTAATCTGAGGTTTTCCACTGCTGTTAAAGTGTAGGTCTTTGGAGGGATGTGTGCCTGTAGTCCCAGTTACACTAGAGGCTGAAGAAAGAGAATGATGTTTGAAACCAGCCCTGACAACGTATGTAATCTACTGAGACCCCATCTCAAAACACTAAACAAGCAAACAAAAAAGAATGGCTTTGTTCTGAGTCTAGTATGATGTGTTGTGTTGATAGAAATAGCAAAATGTGGTTGAGTGCTTTATATAAATAACTTAATACTTTCTTGATCCTATGAGGCAGGTACAGTACTCTTGCTTTGTTTTACAGATGAGAAAATATGTACGAAGTTTTAAATCACTTGCTTAAGAAATATCAAAATTGGATAACTACAAATATAGGCACCCCTAATCATTCAGAGATAATGATCTTTAACGTTGTAATTCTTGGTGAGTTTTACTCAGAAAAGAAAAATGAAAATTCATTTTAGTTTTGCACAGAGCTGCTTTTTCCCCCTTCCCATTTGTCTGAAGTTGTAGCTTATTTCTGATTCATTTCCAGGTCTGCTGCTTATGACAAAATTCACTTTTCTTCTCTATTGCTCCTGCAATGACTTCCCCTCTGCCCCCACTATCATAAGACTGCCCGCTTTATTTGGAGTAGTGCCATCAAATCATGTTTTCTGTAGTGATTTTGGAATGTTCTGTAGTTGTACCATCCAATATGGAAACCACTCACTGACTGTGTGCTACCACCCAGATTTGGAGCTGTTTCTTGCTGCATTTGATCAAGGTCATATATTGTAGTAAATCTGTCTGTACACACTGGGTGTTGGATGGAGGGAACTGGCCCCCTCAGTCAAGTTTCTAAGAATTGGCCCCAATCCTGATGCTCTTTCTGTTTTTGTTTATTCAGAGACTACTGTTTCTCTGGGTTATCATAGGGAAATGTGGTTCTGAGAGTCCTACTTGTACCCATCTTTCTTGGACTTCTACTTGGAGTCTTCTGTGAATCTATTACTACCTGTTTTCCACCTTTCAGAAAATTTCTCTAAACTTTATTTCCCTTGTAGAATGATTTTCTATTTTTCAGTAATGGTTAGGAAATGAAGATGAGTGAGTAAGTGTGTGTGTGTCTGTGATTATTTTATCATCTTGAGTCAGAGAGCTAATGTGTTTTCAATGATTTAAAATGACATGTAATATATGGATGATCAAGTAATCTAAGAGGAGAACTTTCTCTTTTCTGGATCCATTAAGAAAATATTTTTTCTTATTTAATATTTCAGGGTAGAGTAAATGGTCCTTTCCCTAGATATGACTTCACACTGTTTGAATCTATTTTAAGTGAAAACAAAAGAGCAAATGATATATTCTGTTACCAGTAGCATTTTTTTAGCGATTGAAAGTCCTGTCTTCCTTTTCCTTCTTCAGTTCTTCCTCCTTTCCTTTCTCCTTCAGCCAATGCAAAGGTTCATTCTCTTAATAGATTTTTTTTTGTTCACTAATATAATCTTAGGGGATTTGTGAAGGTTTTCTGCCATTTTATTAATTTTACTTTTTGCTTGTTGACAGTGAGGTTACTGGGCACTAAATTAAAGGATAATTTGTCAGTATGTTTTCTTGGAGGAACATTCATATTACTTCTGAAATCCAATAGGCATGTTATGAGGCTGCATAGCAGATAAAATTATATTGCTTCCTACTCATAAAATATTCTGATATGGGGATATGGGAACTCGTGAAATTTCAGGCATGTATTCAGTTTGCAGAGTGTCTTTGTTATACTGCTCTTGGTGTGGGTGAAAGCAAGTAACCTGACTTTTGAATTGTAGTGTAACAATGAAGGCTTTTAAGGAGAAAGCATGAGAATAGAAGGTGCTATTTTGGCTCTGAACAAAAATATTCCAGTGAACTCTCCTGTCACAGAGAAGACTCCTGGTGAGAAACACCTGGCGCTTCTCTTTCCTGTTATTAAAGAACTTGACGTCAGGTAACAAAATTCTTCCAGTGACAAATTCTGAAAAGAAGAGGTACAAAAGTTTATGTACTTAGGATGCTCGTATAGATTTTGAAATAGTAGCTTATATCAACTGTGTTTTTCCTCTGTGCTCTGATAGTATGGTTTTAACAACATTGTGTATGAAATATTCTTTCATATGAATGCTGTAGTACTCTCCAGCAATAGGCAATATTAATATTGTGTTTGAAAATCTTTCAAAATATTTTCCATGCCTGTAAACTGGTCCTTTAATCATATGAACCATATTATTTTAGGGCATATAAATATAGTGAACATTTTCTTACATTGTTGAACATTCTTTTGCATGTCTTATTAATGACTATGGTTTTCTAATGACAAGATAGTGTACTTTAGTACATCTCATATTAAAGTATTGTGATTAGTGCTATGATAAATACATTTGGAAAACTATTTCTGATATATTATTGAATACTTTCTTAGAATAAAATCCTTCAGCCCCAGCACTATAGACATGTTAGGAAGGATAATTTGAGAGGGGAATCTGTCCCTGGCCTTGATTCAACAGATGCCAGTAGCACCTATGCTCTCAACTGGGGACAAAACAAACTTCATTTGCGTGTTGCCATATATTCTCTATAGCCCAAATATACCCCCATGAAGAACCACTAACTCAGAATAAATTCTTTGAAAATTTTTTCACATAAATTGTATGTATAGTTTTTGTTTTAAGTTCTTTAAAAATTAAGTCCATGACATGGCAGGGGGTATAACTTTCCCCATCTTGAAACTTTACTACAAAGCCATTGTGATAAAAATGGCATGGTGGGCCGGAGGGTTAGCTGCCTCGCAAGCCCATGGTCCTGAGTTTGATCCCGGGTAACATACAATGCTGGGCATGGATACTCACACCCATCAATAATCAATACCGCATACCACAATGCCAGGCGTGGTGGCTCATGCCTGTAATCCCAGCACTCTGGAGGCAGAGACAGGAGGATTGTTGAGTTCCAGACTTGCCTGGGCTACATACTGAGCTCAGTGCCAGCCTGAACTACACAGGGAGACCCTGTCTCAAAAAAAAAAAAAAAGGCATGGTACTGGCAAAGAAACAAACCTGAGGATCAGTGGAATAGATTAGAAGATCCAGAAACAATGCCAGATACCCCAAGCCACCTCATCTTTGACAAAGGAGCCAAACATCCTCAATGGAGGAAAGATAGCCTCTTTAACAAATGGTGCTGGAAATACTGGGTTTCAACCTGCCAAAGACTGAAGCTAGATCCATCTCTTTCACCGTGTAATAAAATAAAATCAAAGTGGATGAGGGACCTAAATATTAAAACAGAAACACTAAACCTGCTGCAAAACAGGTTAGGTAAAACTCTTGGAGGCATTGGCTTAGGGAAAGACTTTATGAACAAAACCTCTATAGTACGAGAGCTTTCAGAAGAAATCAACTAATGGGTTCTCTTCTATTAAAAAACTGCTGCACAGCAAAAGAAACCAGCAGAGCAAAAAGGTAACCAACAATATGAGAAAGAATCTTTACCAGTAATTCCTCAGACAAAGGGCTGCTATCTAGAATATATAAAGAGTTTAAAAAAATCAATCCTCCCAAATTTAAAGACCCAGTTCAAAAATGGGTATCTAAAATGAACATACACTTTTCAGAGGAAGAAGTAAAAGCAGCTAAGAAGTATATGAAGAAATGTTCAATGTCACTGGCCATTTGAGAGATGCAGATGAAAACAACTCTGAGATTTCATCTCACTACACAAAGAATGGCTGCTATCTCAAAATTAGTCAGCAATAAATGCTGGTGAGGTTGTGGAGAAAAAGGAACCCTTCTCCACTATTGGTGAGAATGTAGACTAGTACAGCCATTATGGAGATCAGTGTGGAGATTCCTCAAAACAACTAGGGTTAGAGGTTCCATTTGACCCTGCTATTCCCCTGCTGGGGATATACACAAAAGAATTATAAGATTCCTATCGTAAAACAGGTTAGGTAAAACTGTGACATATGTGTACCCATGTTTAAAACAGCTCAGTTTGTGATAGCTAAATCTTGGAAACAACCCAAATGCCCACCAACTCTAGACTGGATAAAGAAGATTGTGTGTGTGTGTGTGTGTGTATAAAATGGAGTATTACTCTACTATAAAGAATGATGAGATTGAATCATTTATACTCAAATGGACGTACCTTCAGGACATTCTTATAAGTGAAATAAATAGGTCACAGATGTGCAAATATTGTATATTTTCTCTGATATGAGAAACTAAAGTTCTAAATGTGTTCTAGAATGCATGGTTGGTATTGTGAAATAGTAAATATTCAAAGGGTAATGGGGTTTAGGGGTAAATCATGAAGAAAGAAAAAAATTGATGTAAAAAAAAGGAAACAATGCTTGTGTATATAGGGGTGTGGGGGGGAAGTAGGGTGGGAGGGCCAGGGGAAAAATGAGAATTAAGTTGTGTCATATACTGGTACAAATTCTCAATGTGGAGTGTAACTGTGATGTGTATATATAGTGTACCAATAAAAAATTAAAAAAAAACAAGTCCATGTAGGGATTTATTTCTAATTTAAAGGATTCAGTATGGGGATGTAAAGAACCAGTTTAGATATTTGTGAAAAAAATTCTTTTAAATCTTTCCTATAAAAGTGTTTAAGATCCTCTATGTTCTGAGATAAATGTCTTATCTCATCTTTAGTTAGAGGAAGATCACAGCTTTTAACTTTAGGTGGTAGAGCTCAGGGATATTGGGAGAGAGAAAACTTAGATGGTCAAACTCCTCTCTTTTTGATTACACAAGATCTTGTAATTGCAGATTTGACAATAACAGTTACACACTTTTAACACCAAATAGTTCCCTTTCTAAAGTAGTAAGTGGGATTAACTGTGCAGATTTTTATATCAATCTACTGAGATTGTGACTCTATTCTCACTGGATTCTAACTAGCTGAGGGTTCTTTATTCATGAGTTTATGTAACTGTAAAATGAAAATAAGACCTGCCACATAGAGTTGAAGCAATTTAAGTCTAAGACATTGTAAGGCTGTTAATGATTGCACCAAGAAAACACTATTACTCACTAAAATTGAAGGAATGATTTATTTTCTGAATTTAATTCTTTCCTCCTAAACTCTTGGACACTTAGCATCAAAAGTGTCTTGAAAATTTTCACTGATTATCATAGATGGGGTTGTGATGCTTTTTTTTATTTATCATAGATGGGGTTGTGATATATTTTTTATTGTATGTGGTAACATCACAGTCACAGTTATTTGGAACAGTATTCTGATGAATATGAAAAAATATTAGAAATTTGATTATATTTTAAGCACTACTCACTTTAATTTCATATTTTATATCTGGTAGTATTTATATTTGTCAAATGATGTGCTATATATGATTCACAGATGAATAAAAATACATAGGAGCTGCTTATCCCAAATTTCTTTAGTACTGTAGTATGAGAGTGAAGACAACAGCTATTTTTCTTTGAGACAGGGTCTCACTTTGTAGTTCAGGCTGGCCCTGAGCTCACTATGTAGCTCAGGCAAACCTCAAACTCACAGAAATCCTCCTGCCTCTGCTTCCTAAGTGTTGGGATGACAGGCATGAGCCACCATACCCGGCATTGTGGTGTGTGGTACTGACTGCTGGTGGGTGTGAGTTACTACACCCAGTATTGTTGTATGTGGTTACTGGGGATTGAAATAGGGACCTTGTGCTTGCAAAGCATATGCTGGAACCACTCAGCTAAATCCCTGGACCCCAAGACAACATCTTTTTAATAGACCACCTACCTAGAAAGCAGTACTGTCTTGTTTTGTTTTATTTTTGTGCTTGGAGCAGAAGAAAGGAGTTATGAACTTCAATGTCTATTAAAACCCTACAGCTGGGGATTTAGCTTAAGTGGTACCACGCCAACCTTGGATGCATAAGGGCTGGAGTTCAATCCCAAGTACTGCAAAAACAAAAAACATAAAACAAAACAAAAACACAACAAAACAAAACAAAAAACCCTTACAATTTCATGTGTATTATTTCAATATCATTATTAATGAAATTTCATCATTCTTAGTTTTCAGTGAAAACAAAGCTTCTGCACAGCAAGAAAAACCACCAACAGGGCAAAAAGACAACATACGATGTGGGAAAAATAATTTACCAGCTGGTCCTCAGACAAAGGACTACTGTCTAGAATAGGTAAAGAACCTAAGAAAAATCAGAACCTTAAATTTTAAGACCCCATTCAAAAATAGGCATCTGAAATGAACAGACATTTTTTAGATTAAGAAGTAAAGGCAGCCGGGCGTGGTGGCTCATGCCTGTAATCCCAGCTCTCAGGAGGCAGAGACAGGAGGATTGCTGAGTTCCAGGCTTACATGGGCTACATAGTGAGCTCAGAGCCAGCCTGAACTACAAAGTGAGACCCTGTCTCAAAAAATAAATAAATAAATAAATAAAAATAAAGAAGTAAAGGCAGCAAAGAAACATAGGAAGAAATGTTTGACATCTCTGGTCATTTGAAAGATGCAGATTAAAACAATACTGAGATTCCATCTCATTCCACAAAGAATGGCTACTATCATGAAATGTACCAACATCAAATCCTATTAGGACCAGAAAGGAACCCTTCTCCACTGCTGGTGGGGATGGACACTTGTGCAGCCACTGTGGAGATCAGTGTGGGGATTCCTCAAAAAACTAGGATTAGGCCGGAGGGTTAGCTTAGTGGTTCTGGCGCCTGCCTTGCAAGCGCAAGGTCCTGAGTTCGATCCCTGGAAACCATATACAGTGCTGGGCGTGGAGACTCACGCCCACCAGCAATCAATACCACATACCACAATGCCAGGCGTGGTGGCTCATGCCTGTAATCCCAGCACTCAGGAGGCGGAGACAGGAGGATTGCTGAGTTCGAGGTTTGCCTGGGCTACATAGTGAGCTCAGGGCCAGCCTGAACTACAAAGCGAGACCCTGTCTCCAAAAAGGTTAAAAAAAAAAAAACAAAAAAACCCCAAAAATGTCCATCAACTGGAGAGTGGATAAAGAAGATGTGGTTTTTTTACAAAATGGAGTATTACTCTGCCATAAAGAATGACAAGATCGATCCATTTAGGTGCAAATGGAGACATCTGGAGGATATACTAATAAGTGAAATCAATAGATCACAGATAGACAATTTCCGGATCTTCTCTCTGGCATGAACACCTGTAGAT